>JAVKLA010000047.1:20562447-20582029 GCA_034782735.1 Sagittarius serpentarius | reverse complement strand
CATCCCACTGGGTGGGGGGGGAGCGAGTGAGCGGCTGTGTGGTGCTGTGTTGCTGGCTGGGGTTAAACCACGACATACCTGAATATCCAGAAGCTGCAGTACTCAGCACTATTAACAGCTTTTCCTAAGTCTAGGCAGAGGTAGCCAGTACGTGCTGCTGAAGTGATATAAAGCAGAGAACCAAAGCTTGTTTGGGCCTTTTACTACAAATAACAGAGGTCCAGTTATAGGTTTGCTTAACCTACTCATTCTAAACATTGGGTTATCTTCCTTTTGGCTAAAGTATATCTGATTCTAAGGAGTTCAGGTTTTTGCTGTCAATATTCATGGTCTGTGTTGCCTGTAGGTATTCCCACTGAAGAAGATTGTCTTCGCTGCATCTGAATTTAGAATGCTGAGCACCAACTTCTTCCAATTTGCATTATGAACTGAAAAGTCAGTCTTACGTGCACCTAAGGTGGAGTGACTGTGGGTGGAAATATAACCCTCAATTTTCTGCAAAACTTCATTCTTCCAAGTAGTTCTTCTGGAGAGGCATCTTCTGTAGGCCTCATTTAATTTTTTCTGGGCTCTCAGATGTAGTGATTTAATTTGTTTCACATTCACATCCATTCTTCTTTTTAACTTACTCTATTTAAACTACTAGGTTTTCAAATTTGCACTCAAAAAATTCAACGTATTCCATATGCCCTCCAAATGCAAGCTGAATTCAACCATAGGAGACCTCTCAATCTTTGCAAAACTACTAGTATTAATCATGTCTGGCTGCTTCATGCAGAGCACACTGTAAATGAGGACAGCTGTCAGAAGCAAGCAAACTTCCATGTACATTTGTGTTTATTATATTAATGCAAAATATATAATGAGTTTCAGTACAATCCATACCTATGAATTTTGTGAATGCTTGTCTACTTTGAGTTTGGGTTTATTTGTCTTTGCCATAAACTTCAGGATCCCTGGGGAAGAAAAAAGCATAAAATACAAAGAAATTGAATTTATGAAGTGATCCTCAAGAGTTATTTAACCTCAGCATCATGCTATCATACAGTATGTCACTTTTATTAGGCTGCAAGAATTTAAACTTTAAGAAATGTACCAGATGACTGGATGAGAGCATTTCTGAATGATATAATAATTAGACAGAAAGAAGCAAACAACTGCAATGAATAATTTATCTGTCCTCTCTTTTGGACTTGTGAAATATCCACCAGACTGCAATTTTTCAGATTTAAGATAAGGTTTACCTTAAGTAAAATGTGACTGATAGTTTTTCTTTCCTGGATGTTTGAGAATGTGAGAAAGAGTGACAAGGGAAGAAAAAAGAATGGGATAGATGAGATGTAAATATCTCAGGGGAGTAATTTATACCATGCAGTAACTTATATTAATAATTAATTGATTTTTAAATAATAGATGTATAGTAATTTTACCATGGTATTTACCACACAATTTTAATAGTAATTTCAGCCACTTGTGTTGCAGTTTGGCCTCTGAGAATGCTTTGTCTCTGAAAGTCATGCTCTCTATACATAGTAGAAAAAAAGTTAAGGAATTCAAAGTGGGGTTCACAACAATCACCTGGAGGAGTCAGGATGCTTAGAGCTATCCAGCAAAAATCTTTATTTGGAATAAATCAGGAGACACAAATTGCTAGTCAACAGATATTCCTAAGGCAATTTTGTTGTTGATTTGTCATAAGGAACCTAGGTAGGTTACGGTATGTGTCAAGATCATCTCTACACCCATCTAATCTTTTTAAATATTCTTGTCTCCAGGGGAATTTTTGTATTTCTTTTATGTGACTCTCTGCATGTGAGGATATAGGAAATCCAGGTTCAGGCACCACTGGGGCATGGTAGGACAGCCAAACCCCTGCCTAGTAGGGTGTGGTGGTCAAGTGGCTGTCACCTAGCAGTCATGTTATCCAGAAGCTAGGTCTTTATGAGAAACAAATTAAAACTTTATTGACTCAGAATGAACAAATTCAGAAGTGTAGGGGGTTTGGCAGTCCCTTTGGAGAGGAAAAGACTTAGAGGCACAAACGCATTGGCCTGCTTTATCTGAAATAATCCTTAAACCCAGGAAAAGAAGCTCAGAGCTGCTCTGCTGTTAGTGAGTGCTCTAGTTACCAGACTGTTCTAAAAAGTACTTTGTAACCATTTTATCCCGAGTTTTGAAATTTTAGTCACCTTGGTATGTATTACATGCTGTCTAAGAACAAACACAAAATTAATCTACAGAGGAATTTAGGCAGAGAAATACCTATGGAGCCCCATCCACATGCCAAGTGCCAAGACCGAATCAGTGGGAAAAATACAGGTGCCTGAATCAAAAGCAAAGCACACCATTTTTGAGTTAAGATGCTGAAATGAAGAGGGGTCTAAATTGAAACTGTGGGCATAGAGATGTTTGAGGGTGTTTGAAAGGCAACCCTGGAGGAGGATCTGAATGTTAAAGGTAAAGCCAGCCTTTACACCGAACTATGTTGAACTTACGTGATTAAGCATTCAATTGAGTAATATTGTACAGAGGGTATTGTATTAATTAATGATATTTTTTTCTGAAGTTACATAAAAATGCTACTTTTACTTCTCTGCTAATTAATCCGTACCCAAGAGAGATGATCTATTTTAATAGCTTTCCAGAAGACAATGTTTGTTTTTCTTTGCCATACACGAACAAACAGCCTTTCTACTTTTGTCTCTCTCTTAGGGCACATCCACAAAAAGATAATGCATCTCTACAAATTATTTGGCAGCTGGTGGTAGAATATAATAAGTCCATTAAATTAAGAAACAGCTCACCAATTTTTTTTTTTCCTAAATTACACTATAAAAAGAGGAGTAGCAGTTCGTGAAGCAGGGGTTTTGCTCACAAACAATTAAGGGCTATGAGAATGGTGGCAGTCTGTGTTCAAGGTCTTAACTGCACACAGACAAATGGTTCTCTTTAGTTCTGCCTCACAACAGGAAGTCATTGTTAGAAGATAAATGTGCCCAGGGTAAAATGTACTGAATCTCAGCAAACTGATTTGTGAAGACATAAAGCTACCTTAGACCCAGTGGAAATTTAAGAGATTATTCAGGGCAAGCTGGAGCAGACAGCAGGCAGTGGTTTTGAGCAAAAAATGTAAGAGGGTTGTTTCCACTGGAGATGTAGAATGTTTCCATAATGACACAGTTCTGACATCTGTGGTGCTTTTGTGCTGTCATGCATCTGAAACAACACTGTGCCAGAAAACTGTCATGTTTCACCCCAAAAAAAGAGAGAAATACAGACTAAAAAAAAAAAAATTAAAATGGACATAAAGTAATTTAAAATATGTTTCAATACAGTATATTTAGCCTATAGTTAGGAAAATACAGTTTGCACACACAGATAAACTCACTGAAATACTTAGATGTTGACAGAATTAGAAATTATGGATTTCCTGATATGTTTGTTTCAAAAAATGGCTATATCTTAAATTATATTACTTGGGTTTGTTGATTTTGTTTTACATGAGCAGCTACAGACCTTGTTGACAACTTGGGCAATAGAAATTCATATAGTTCTTCCCAAAAATATGAAAAAAATCTTAGTGACTTGAAAAAATACATGAATACAATACAAATAGTATGTATATCCAGAACACTTCAGGACTGTACACTTCAGGGTTTTCTGACCTGTGGTGTTGTTTCAACCCATTATGAAGATACTGTCATCATCTGTCGTCACCCTACCCCCATGCCCAATATGAAATCTATTTTCAAATTTCAAATGTAGGGACACTTCAACTGCCTTTGGTAAGGTCTTGTTTTATGATGTCTGGCTC
Organism: Sagittarius serpentarius; assembly: GCA_034782735.1. Lineage (NCBI taxonomy): Eukaryota > Metazoa > Chordata > Aves > Accipitriformes > Sagittariidae > Sagittarius > Sagittarius serpentarius. Next base: position 20,578,215 of record JAVKLA010000047.1, on the reverse strand, counting down.
TAATTACAATGAAAGAATTACACAATAGATTTCTAATGTTATCTAATTTCATTAAGTTTCTAGCAAACAAATACCATAAATCTGTGGTTTTGGTATTCTTGGGGAAAAAAAAAAGGTGGGTGGATAAAGTATGTCTGATTCCAGGCAGCTTGCACTATATAGCTGTTAGATCATTACCCTGTGTTTGTGATGTTTCATAGTTGATATTGTCCCAAAATACTCCATGTGGAAATGATGTTATATAACAATAACATCAGAAAGTAATGAAGGATACTACTCATACAGTATATTTATGTTGCTAAAGCTCTTATCTGTCTTTATACTATAGAAAGATGCAAACAAAAAGCTGATCAAAGGGAACACTAACACACCTATCTTTGTAACCACGCAGTTTGAAGAGATTATTGGAGGCACCTCCAAAAGTAAAATTAAAGGCTGATGGATCAATGCAGCAAGTAGGTTTTGACCATGAACTGATGTATGTCTGAGAAGAAAGACAACTATAATTTTGCATGGGCAAAGCAAGTATCTCACCTGAAACTTCTGCAAAAGCACGGAACCCTCAATTTATTTGAGCACAAAATGCTACAAACCTTCTATATACATATGGAAGCTTTACTTTTCTTATCGTATGTTTTTTTAAGGATATCTGAAAAGTAATTAACAGGATTTGATGACTTTATTTTTCCCCCTCTGATCAGATAGAAAAGATGCATTTCCACATCAGTGACAATGAAACTCTTAAACTGGAGTACTTTAAGGCACAGATACAGTTTAGCCTGTCATATGGAAAAAAAAGGAAAAAAACAAATGCATAACAATTTTGGCCTCAGTTTTCTTATGGGCTTGTAATTTTCCACGATTCTCTTTTCCCTTTTAGAAATGAATTATAGATGCTTAGGTAAAAGAAAAGCTAACAGTGTTCTTTTGTTACAATGTCCTTGTTGGCAGAAGAAAGAACCGAAGAAGTTGGCTTGGATCATGTACCATTTCAAATAATGGGATGCTGAAAGAATCAATGCAAATAATCCAAATATAGTTTCCATGATCTGCTTGTCCCAGTTTATTTCACCTCTCTCAGTATCCTCCTTTCCTTTATCACATACAAATGCTATGGCATTATGTTTTAGTTGGTACCTTTTGTTGCTAGCTCTAGTAATTCTTTGTAAAATTATTGTTTTATCTGTATTAACTTAGTGTCACTGATGTTCATGATAGCTCACAAGGAAATGAAGAATAGCAAATAATTAAAGCAAATGTGTGCCCAGTTTTCAGGGTGAAAACTCAGAAGTTTTTGTAATCCATTTGTAGAAATTACTCTAATGAAAAATAACACTTAAATTGCAGATTGGAAAAGTATTTACGTATGTGTTAAGTTCTTTCAGATTTCATGGGAGATGCTTTATTCAGCTTGGACTACTTGTCTTTCTACACTCTTTGGCAATATAGAGTACTCCTCTATTGCATGGAAATGATTATGTGTATGACTGTTGCATGTGGTATACACTTAACATGTTTTTTCTAGTATATTGCTCTAGCAAGAGCTCTGTCACAAAGATGACTGATCCTCCATGTTGCATCACTTCCTTCTGTTTCTATTATAAGCCTGTATGCTACATTGTCAGTATCTGAATAGTATCAAAAAATATTCTATTTCCCTTAACTTCCATTGCACTGTCTAATTTCTAGTGACAGTGGGATGATCTGTGACCTCTTTCTCCCTGCCTTCATGAGTCTAGTCATGCAAAGAAGCAGTACGGGATGTGGCAGTAAGGAAGGGATCTCTGTAACAGTTAGCTGCTGAAACCTAACACTCAACTAAATGTCTCAGTGGTAAACAGCTAAACAGAAACATGTTTGGAATGTGCCAGCCTGTAAGGGCATTTTCAGACATGTATTTTTACTTTAATGAGGTCACTTGGTTTGTTCAGCTTGAGAAGAGAAAGAAGGCTGTGGGGTGACCTCATCATAGTCTACACCTTCCTCAAGGTGGGCAGGGCAGGGGGAGATGCTGATCTTCTCTCTCTGGTGATCAGCGACTGGACACGAGGAAATGGAATGAAGCTGTGTCAGGGGAAGCTCAGATGGGACACTAGGAAAAGGTTCTTCACTGAGAGGGTGGTTGGTCACTGCAACAGGCTCCCCAGGGAAGTGGTCATGGCACAAACATGTCAGAGTTCAAGGAGTGTCTGGATGATGCTCTTAGTCATATGGTTTAGTTTTAGGTAGTTCTGCGAGGAGCAGGGAGTTGGACCTGATGATCCTTATGGGTCCCTTCCAACTTAAGATATTCTACGATTCTATGAAAAATGTTCCAAATATGTTTTGACTCATAATTCAAAACAAGTCCTAGCTTTGTAATCAAATTTTGAAGGTATATGTATACTGGTAAGTAACTTCACTTGCATGAGTCCTGACCTTTCCAGAAGCACATTTGATTAAACACAAGTATCTCACCAGCAAGGAAAAAAAAAGAGTAGCTAATCAGTATCCTATTTGGAGGACCTGAGACCTCCTAACTTTGCAGAGAATTTAGCTGGTACAGTCCAACACAGGGGCTACATCCTCAAATTCTACTGTGAATGAAATTCTATTGTGCTTTACTTTCTACTATCTATTTTTGGAGTAATGCCTTTGAAATGATCTCTCTGCTACAGAGAACTGGACAGTTAGTACTTCTTAATGAAAACAATTGTTAAGATTCAAGTGTTCAAAAGAATTTCAGGCGGAGAAAAATCCCAGGCATGACAAATTTCACTAAAGTTATTAACATCTAGGAAATGAATTTTATAACAAATTTAGGGATTAAATTGTGAAAATGGGAAGCTGGTTATATTCCAACCTACAAAAAGTCAAATGCCAGAAACGGAATACGACTGAATACAAAATTCTTGGTGAAATTTTTAATTTAACTTTAAAGAAATAGATTTTATGGCAACTAAATACCAGCAAATTACTGGAACTATATGGAGGAACAAGCAACAAGAGTGCACAGAGCTCCTGTCTCCTTCTCAAACTGCCTCCTGCATGGCTTGAGGTGTAAGGAAGAGAATATACTTTGATGCTACCTGAATTGGACAGTGTCGGTACATAATCACTGTTCTATACCATAAAAAGTACTATATCTTTCATGGACACAGTATTTTTCTCAGTGTCTGGAGATAATGAAGCTCAGGAGTACTGGCAATGTGTAGTTAGATCAACCTCTAAATGTGTTCATTTGAATGTAAAATGGGATCTGTATTTGTCTGAGTACCTGACTGCTACAAGGAGAAAACAGTTGGCCATCCTCCTCCCAGTACCTGCATTCTCCTGCCCTTCAGGAGATGTACAGTATGCGTGCTAGTCATTTATTCATTACATTAAGAAGCCTCTGGTACATTTGCAGGGAAATAAGACCTGTCTGTGTGAGGACTGCTACTACACCCTGAGCTTCTCTTTCTAAGAAGCTGAGGAGGGGAGGCAGCAAGGGACTAGCTTTGGTAGCAGGTATTACCTTCATATTCACACTTGTTCTAGGTACTACCTTGGAGCTTAATGCTGGAAGTAATCTACTTTGACAGAGCTCTATTTACAGTAAGAATTTGTGACAAGCTGACTGCACAGGCAAATTGGGTCCCAAGAGTGCACCAGACTGAATTCGGGTTAGAAATAAGCCCTTAATTAACTTCTTCTGCTGATGTCTTCCTTTGTTTATTAGCTTAAAACAAGATTTCCTCTCAGCTCTGTACAGTTTTACTCAGCTTCAATACATTGCTCACTAGCACTGCTGAATTAACAAATGGAACTACATTAGCATAAAGCATAGAATGACATGCTTGAAAAACAACAGCAGAGAACAAAATACTGAAAACGAACTTCAGAATCATGGAGCTGGAAAATTTTCTACTTTGACCACAAGGAAACCCTAGCCTTTGGGAGCAAAATAGACATTTTAGGAAAAAAAACTAAAACCAAAAGCAAAAAACCACAACTCACTCAACAAACAGACAATTCAGAACCTATTTCAGCAGGAACAGTTTGTGAACTAAAGAGGGCTTAATAAACCCAATATGGAAAGCATTGCTGCATAAGAACACTATACACATTTCTCCAGCTTCCCTTTATTAGTACAAAAGGAAGACCCTTGGACAAAAGGCATATGCTGATGAGTCACAGGTTTCTGGCAATGACAGGGGACTGTTATCACTGATTAGAACCAATTTTTGAGGCAGAGAGACAGAACTATTGACAGTTAATTAAGAATTAATACTGTAATGCTGTTTCTAGAAGAGGCTGTGTATCTTTTGACTGCCACTACAGCCTAACTGAGGCACTGGTGTATCCAAAGCAAGCTTCATTTAGAACATATCAGATAACTGTCAGTGATGGATAGCTGTTTCAGTAGTTTCACAGTGCAAAGACAAACAACAGAGCCTCATGTATATTAATCCCTTTAGCAAAAGCAATGCTGGCATCAGAAGATGGCACTATCATCAGAAGAAAGGACAGCAAATCCATCAGATGGTTGTAGTGAAGTCAGATTAATAGAGGAGAAAACAGAAGACCGGGTAGGTGAAGTATGAAATGGGGAAAAAATGAGATAGATATCTAATGGTATCAAGGATATCAAAATTTAATATTGATTTACGGTCAAATGATGTACATGTTTCTTGCAGTGCTTTGTACTTAAATGGGTATTTCCAAGCCCAAACCATGTTACAAATAAGCACATATTTTTCATACACACCAGAAGTGTGATCCTGCTTCTACTGCAGTCAAAAAGATTATGTTTAATGGCCTCACACAAACATGACAGTGTCTCATTTATTTAAGTGCAATGAAGATAGAAACCTAAAATGAAACTATCAGGAGATAAATTCAAAACAAGCAAAATCAAACAGTTATTCTCTCTCTGTGTAGGTAAGGCAAGGAAATCTTTCCTGAAGGACATTGTGGGTGCTACATGTTTTCAAGACTTCAAATAGCAGCTGAACAAGTTTGCTGAAGAAAATCCATGACAGATCTCTAATTACAAGAACATGGCCTGTGATTTAAGAAATATTTGACCTGTAGGATGCTGTTGAGGACAAGTTTTGCTACCTACCTGCTCAGTTCCTAATGTCTTCTGAAAGTTTCTGCTGTATGCTATCATCAAAGAAAGGGCACTGTGTTTGATAGGCCTTTCATCTGATGTAATGAAGCTAGTTTTAAGTTCCTCTATAACATAAGTGATACCTTCCAAAACATGCCAATACCCTAACACACTATCAATGAAGTCTGTAGTAGACAAGAAAGACATTCCAATTTGTAATAAGGACAGGGATATATGAAGTAATTCTCTGAAGTACTAAGGACGTTCCATAGTTAAGAACATAGCAGTTCACCCAACAAATTAACTGTGTTTTAATACTGATCATACTTCCAACAGCATCAAAACCCTGCTTACTAATACTGTAACTAAGGAACATGGTATCATATAGTTAACTGTGGAATGCAGTAAAGGACAAGAGAAAATCTGGTGGTAAGTGTCTGCCAGAGAGAAAAAGAATAAGGGCTTTTCAGGGCAGAGATTATAATTCTACAGAGATTATTTTGATAGTGCTTCCCAGGTGATTATGATAGCAGAGCCTGTGGTTTTTTCACGAGTGATGGGCCACAAGAGATTCTCTTTTTCCTGTTTTTAACTCTGCTATAAAGGAAGGAAGTCTTCATTTGAAAAAAGCGTGGTGCTGTTTGATTTTCTGATGACGCTTGGTGCTTGGATTACCCAAAGGAGGTACTACCTAGGAGGCAGTAGCAAATTGACTGTGGCACAGAATCAGTTACTGTGCCTGCAACCAAAGAAACACTTGCTATGCTGGATGTTTCTTCCAAGAAGGGCTCCCACTGTTACAGCAGATCTACCATAGTGTTAACATCTGAATTTACTCTTTCCTCCTACTTTGGTAACTGCTATTCTGTGTCTGATAAATCTTTTACAAGCTGTGAGACCTTGAACTGAGAAACTAGTAGAGTTATAAGAATACACCTAACTGGAATTAATTCTCTAGCTAACTCCATGTTGCTCTGTGACTAGTCATGCATTCTAACCAGACGGCTGCCAGAGCCATATGTCATATCATTTGTATTCATTTTCCTTAATTGATCATAATATTAACTTACAAGTACCTGCTGTAGGTGATGCTGAGGGTAGAGTGTCCTATAACATAAAGTATTGCTCTTCATTGTTGTGCGAGAGGACGTGTGGCCTAGAATCACTTCCCTCGGTTTGGTGTCCCAGGAAATCTCTGAATATTGTTTTAAAATGGAACTGCATCCTTCAGTAACCGTTGAAAGGTTAATAATCAAGAAAACTAATAGTGCTTATGTTGCACCTTTCAGTTCAAAGCCTTCAGGACAGTTTCAGAATTTGAGCTCTTTTTTCTAGAGTAATGGCACCATGTAAGGTATATAGGGTTTCAGATACTCCCTTGTATCTGTACAGTACTTGGTCGTTTGATTTGTATTTCTGAGAGGTAGTTTCTTTCTCATGCTTATTCTTCTGTTTCTGAGCATCACATTCACCCACGGGCTTGCCCACAGCAATTCTGCATCTTTGAAAACACAAATTGAAAAGATATAACTGTACCTGTTCAATCAATTTTATGGGCTGTATATAATTAAGAAGGGAGAAGGCCTTTTAGACTCTTCAAAATGTCCTTGAAAATATGAAGCTCACACTACTATTTTTAAGTCAGTTTTTCAGCACTCTGAATGCACGAAAGCTTTTAACATTGATACTGTAGGGATGATATTCTCACTTAGGATTTTGGTAAATGAAAAGCATATTCTAGGTGGGCTATATCGATCTTCCATGTCCTTCTATGGAAGGAATCCTTCTGTGACTGTTTTCTCTGACGAGGCACCCACTAGCTGTCTATCGGCATGACTAGGTGTGTCATGTAAGGAATGAAAGCAAAATAGTATTCAAGAAGTTCTTATAATAGCCACTGTATCTCCGTGCATTGTCTTTACAAATTCATAATCTAACCACAATGATTTCAGGCAGTAATCAAGCCAAGCACATTCTTTTGCTCAACATTTTGTCTGAATTCAACTTCTTTTTTTTGTTTATTAATGCACTTCAGGAGTATAATTGAAGCTGTTTCTAACATGTGAGATGAATCTGGTTGGTTACTGATAGCAACTGCTGGGGACCATGTAATAATACATCAGCAAAATAGCACAACTATGAGGGCTGGAGTGAGATATAAGAGGATACGAAAGATGGGGCTATTTATGAAGTTTGTTTGTATATACATAATATAGGCTGGGCTTTTAGTTTGACACATTATAAATACAACACCAGGAATATGCAGACTGTATCCATTTGTAATGAAAAATTGAAATGCAAATGAAATAAAAAAAGAAATCAAGCTGCATATTCTGCTGTCCTGTGAGACAGATGAACATGACTTCTACATTTATTTTATTATGGACACAAACAAACCAACAAATGGATTCTTTGAGTCTTAGAAGCGCTACAGATGGTATTGTAATTCCTTAGACACGAAATATAGTTTTATACGTGGCAGACGGTAAATACTGAGTGTCCATACTGGCTCTGCACAATTAATCTTGTTGGTCTGTTGAAATTAAAAGCAGTTCTAGACTCCTCCTCACAACACTCAGATAGCCATTTGATTACAAAAGATAGAAAATCATATATTCATATAGAGATGGATATAGAATACTAAACCTATGAAGCATAATAGACAGTCTGGTGAGGGAATATTTGTCACATGTGCCTTAAGGTCCCTGTCCTGTGAGATGAAAGATGTTACAGCAGGAGAAGAGTTGCAGTTATGGATAAAGCATTAGAATAACACATAACATGGGCAAAAAAGTGGCTTTGGAAGTATTTTACACTGTGGGAAACAATGTAATGTAGATGATGACCATATTACAGCTCTGAACTTGCCTTGGGGGAAAGATGGCTAGCAAAAATCAATGTGGTTAAGGAATTACCTGCCAACATCTTGTTTGGTCCTTGGGAAGGAAAAGGCCTTTTCTATATTCAATAAAATGTGCCAATAAGTATCTACATAGTAAATTATTTGCTTAGCAAGAAAGAAGAAGTAGTAATCTACTCTGCAGGTGAGTTTATTATTCTTTGTCATGTCTTCAACTTTTATCCATGTCAGAAATATTCTCACCCTGTAGTGTATAATCAGTAGAATCAAAATGTAATAAAAACCCTAACCAAAACCCCCACAAATACAGGATTTGCATATTTAAGTGAAGCATACATATTTAGTGGGACAATGATTTGATCAGTGACAGGAGAAAACTAATATTATACTCAGGATATGTAATGTCACCACGACTCTTAACTGAGAGTCTTTAAAGCAAAGTTGTGGCTGCTGGTAGTTTACCTCCTGAACGCCTTAGTTCTAGAAAGAAACTAGTGCTGAAATACTTCCTTTAGAAAGGATAACTTCACAAATTACTTTCTTTAATATCTAATTTGGACTACCTGTGTTGCCATAAAGGTAAATGTCCAGGTTCCTAGACGTTGTTATGGTATATACTAATTACAGTATACTGAGCAGTTGATACACTTACACTTGTGGGGCTGAGAATATACGTGGGACCATGTTGCAACCCAGCATCTTAGGGAGACTCAAGGAGGTGCAGATGTGCTCCTTCAGCCTTTCTACCTTTGCCAACAGGCTGTAAGGGCGTGATGGGTTTCCCTAAGCACGCTCCTGGTGTGAAAGGCCAGGGAGTTGGCAGTCTTGGGCCTGCCAAGAGATGCTAGATCAGTTCATCTAGATGAAGGCCTTGTCACCCAGTAAGACTATTCACGTGGCTATCAAGAAGAAACTTAATTTTCTCTGTTCAGCTCTTCTACTGAAAAAACATTTCTCCAGAGCAATTTTGATTCAGCGTATGTTGCATGCATGTAGCAATAATAATGACTGGTAAGACTGAGTTTTCAAGCTTTGTGTCGACAATTATCATTAAAAATATAAGCAAGTATCCATCTGTAAATCACTGTAAAACAGAGAGAGACAGACAGAGACAGAGACAGAGACAAGGACAAGGACAGAGACAGAAGCTCAGTTCCAAATGAGGTTTGAATTTGCCTGAAAAGGCCAAATATATGGTCTGGGATGCATGAAGTTTAATCTGATTGTCTTGTTTTTCCTAGTGTGGGGTTTTTTTTTCCCCTATGGACTGTGTTTAAATATTTAAGTTGAATATTAGCCAGAATTCAGTCTTCAGTGTGGTTTTATTTTGATGGAACCCTTGTATACACAGTAAATGCAAAATGACTGACACACCAGAAAAAACCCTCTGCTTATTGCTGTCTAATATTGTTCTGGGGATATTTTGTAGAAACAGCTATTTCTTGCAGTCCTTTCTTATCTTTTTTTTATGCTGCATATCTAAGCTTTAGTAAAATTTTCCTTGCATGTCTACAACATGAAACTTACTTAAAGTATTGCTGGAGTAATTCTCAGAGCTTCATGACAGATATGGGGAAGGTATGGTTATAGCAGCCATGTGCGTGTGCATTCTTGATAGATTCTTGATCGTTATATAGACTGACCTACCATTCCCAAAGGCCAGAACTCTCAGTTTAGTGATTGGAAAATTCCAAACAGTCATACTGGTCACACATATTTGTGTTTAGATGTATATATTTATACGTAAGTATGTATTTAAAAAATATACATATTTTTAAATATACATGTATATATTCAAGCACCTGATAGTACATATGCATGTATATACATTTATATACAACCACGTGCAGTAAAAAAGAACTGCAAATATGTCATGATTCACATTTCACTTAGGCTCTACTCAGGTTTAAAATACTGTTAAAATTGGTTTTGATTCTCTCTTCTTAATGCTGTTCCTGACTGCAGCTGTGAAAGAGCAGAGGAAGTCAGAGAAGTGTAACAGAGAAATTTTACTGAACTGTTGAAATCTCAGAAAATGTGTGCATTAAGTTTTGGGTGATGTTTATTGTATTATAACTGGTTATCACCACTCAACAAAAGTTCCAGCTGTTCTGACTTTTAAATCACCTCTGACCAGTGCTCATTCATGACTTCATAATTGTCTTCCTTGTTCTCTCTTCATAACTTAAGTGAAGAGTCGGTTCATAAAGGGCAAATAATGTAGCAATGCAGAGCTAAGACCAGCTTAACTTTTAAAGTGCTACTACTTACTGGAAGTTACCACCCAAATCAGGTACCCAGATAGATACTCTATTTGGAGAACATGGAAAAAAAGCATCATATCCATTGGAAAAGAGAAAAACAATGACCCAACTATAGAGATTAGTCATGAACAACTATTCAAATAAATGTTTAAAAATTCTATACCATGTGAAAATTTTCAAAATGAGATGGATAGAGATCTGTCCAAACAGCTTTGTGGACAGGCTGGTGGGTTTTCAAGTTTCCTCTGACAGAACATAAGGTTGCTAAATCCCAGAAAAATGCTATAGAGTGTGGTCTGGTGGGAACAAAAAAAAGGATGACAATGATCACCATGATTTCGTCTGTGTTCTGGCTGTGTCTCCTGTAGCTGCTGACAGTGTCTCTAAGGACTGCTGGGGTGGAGGAAGACCTACCCTATGACTTGAGGCTTTAGAATGGAACATTTGTTGAGTTGCTGATCACCATTATGTTGTAGAAAGTAGTAAACATGATCAAGGAGAAAAGTTTTAAATCATTATATGCTTTATGGTTAAAAAAAAGCTAGTAGACAACCAGTGAGATGACTACATAGCAAGCTTAAAACAAATAAAAGGAAATACTTTTTCACAGAAGAGTCATAGCTATAGATGACCAAAATATAAACAGGGGCAAAAATGGATTTTGCAATATGAGTCAATCAATGTGGATTTAATTTGAGTCCAAATACAAACTCGATTACAGGAAATCTTTATTACTTTGGATTGCTGGAAGTAGTAGCAGCAGGTTTATCAGGAAAAACAAAGTTTATTCTTAATCCTGTGTCCTTTTATGTTAATGTATGAACTTATGATCAGTGCGAATAACCAAGCCTTGACAATAAATTTCATCACACTTTCTTGCAACACAGTGTATTTTTTGCATGACACTGGTCCAGTTTAATGTTAGGTTATACGTTAAAAGACTTGTCTCCACACACACAAAGAGCACCGAGGCTCAACAGCAAGTGGGGGAACCCAGCCAAAGGGTCCCAGGGCTGCTCTAGGGCAGCCATCAGCCCCATGTCAGGGGTGGCACCCATCACTGTGAGTCAATGGGAGTGGCTCTCTGCAGCACCTTTCACGTTGAGGGGGGTCACAGCCTGGGGGTATAGGATGCATTTTGGGATTATACAGGACATTATGGGATGTTTAGGGGACGAACCGAAGGTGGGGAAAGGAAGGGAGGGAGAGAGGGAGGGAGGGAGGGAGGGAGGGAGGGAGGGATGAAGATGGTTTGGGGTTGTGAAAAAAGAGAGGTAAATGATAAAAGGAGCTGGTTTTGTGTAAGCAGGTTGCTTGTTGGTACACCTGCCTGGCAATACCATGCGTCTGTCCTTATTGTTAAATTCCATTTCTAACTTTCCCCTGGGTGAGTGACTCTCTTCCCTGTGTGCATGTGTGTGTACAGGGGCCTGAGTGTCAGAAACTGGGATTACAGCATGGCCATAGAGACCTGTATGTCTGTGCTGCCAGCACTGGACTGAGTGGCCCCAACAGGAGGGGTGACCATGCGTTATCGGGGCCACATGCCTGTGCTGCCGGCAACTAGAGAGACTGGTATGTGTCCGTATTGGGTGGCTACTTGTCAGTGTGTGATCACTAGTGACTATCAGGCAGAACTAGCCAGTGAGTGGCTTGGAAGCCAGGTGTCGGAGTGACAGTTAATCTGGGATGGATGCTGGACAGACCAGAGAGTCTGTGACTCGGCTACTGGAGGGACCAGGAGGTCCAAGCCTGAGAGACCTGTTTGCACGTGTGTGTCCCTGTGTGAAGCAGCTGAAGGCGAGAGGATCCAAGGGTCAGTTACTCAGTAGACTGTCTAAGGCCAGTCAGCAGAGGTATCTGCATTATATATATGCATATATTTCCCACTAACGGATCTTCATGTTGATCAGCCAGAGGGGGGACCAGGATGAGGCTGTTGGTGCTGTTCACGTTAGCCCAAGTGCTGAGAGTTTCTGTGTTGATCATGCTGGCCATGCTCAGCCATGCTGTTTATGTGTGTTTGTGTATGAGTGCCTACTGGGAATACCTGCTCAGCTCTGCTGCTGGCTGGACCTTGGGGCATTGGGTTGTGGCAGCCTTGCCTCTATGAGGATACCAGATTCAGCAACTAACACTTCATATTTCACAGAAGCCTTGGGGTAAAAAAAAAGTGTGACTATGTTGTGTTTACTTACTGTATCAAATCTGAGGGAAAATGACAGAGTTCCTGTCGTGTTCGTATCAGTGCAATCAAAAGTGAGCAAAACATTTGACACCATTGTCCTTTATACTGTATTAGATCTTTTCTATCTGAACATCATTTTCAGGTTTATTTGATATCAGTAAAGGCAAACTGATCTTGTGTGTGTTTAATACATGGCTCTGTGTGATAGAAGCAGAAAGTGTGACAGGTCTGGTGTGTAACTTTTGAGTGTTTCAAATGACAGCAAGCTGGATGCAGGCTATTACGATTGGCTACCCAGACTGTACCAGACGAAATCTGAGAAACAGGCTTGCAGATGTGACCGTCTGCTCCCTCATCCGCCCTTCAAGAGCAAATGTGCAGGTTCAGCTGATAGTTGAGTCTGTAGGGACAAAGGCATCTCAGTTTCTCAACTCTCTGGTATTGACTGATATGTAGGAGTCCTGGCGTTCCTGAACAAAGGATAAGGACACTCTGGGATGCCAGCTGAAGAAGCAAAAGCCAGCATAAAAATACGTGTACAGCTCACATGAACAGCAGGGGATTTGTCAGAATTATGGTCTGAGCCACCCCCAGCCATGTAAAAAAACCATATATGGGTAATCATTCAGAGAATTCAAATCACATGTAGCTGGACTATGTGTACGCAGGGTCCCCAAGCGAGACAGGATGTCCATGTCATAACGGAGGCAAGTAGAGAATACTCAGGGACTCGGTGAGTAAGTTGTTATGGCCATAAGACAGCGGAGGATTGTAAAGCTTACTAATATTTACTAACTGCGTACATAATAACTAATTAAGTTAGGCAGAATTTTGTGGTGGTCTGTGTATTTAACTAGAGGATCCAAAAGAACCATGACACAAGATTAAAAAAAAAGGACTGTAGACCAGCTTAGTTTTAAAGAGGACATCAAAGAGTCCTACCTCAAGGTTAAGAAGAATGAGCGGAAGGGTCATCCAGCACCAAGGGACAAATGTATAACATACAGAAGACAGGCTGCTTTATCCACCCAGTCTTCTGCTCCTTCCCAAATGTTAATGTTTGCTGGAGGACTGATTCTCACTTTTGAAAATTTTAATGAGCTAATTCCCCTATGAGAGAGGGAGGGAGGGCATTTATATTAATTAAATATCCTATACACTGAAACTATAAGATCATAAGCAACCAGATGCTCTGTTTGTTCCAATTAATGATGCTTTGGGATTTCTGATATGCAGAAAGGACCTTGAATAGATCATACTTAACTATATACCTGCATTCCTTTTAGTGAGCAAGAATGAAAAGAGTGGTCCAGAGACATGAACAGCTACTGAGAGTATCTTGTGTCCTTCTACAGTTTATTAACAAGAGAGGTGGACAGTGACAATATTCCTGGAAGTTCATTGCCTATAGCTATCAATATGACGTTTAAAGATTATGGCAAGTATTGAGAAATTATATTATTTTCAATGAATAGTTCCTCTTTTTCTTCATATTCTCTCCAAAAGCAGTATGATTACCATGATAAATAAGAAGCAAAGAGATGATAGAATATGTGTATTCATAACTAATTGTAAAATATGCTTAAGAGAACAAGTCTGTGAAATACATTTCATTAGTCATTACAGCTCCAAGAAGTAATAACTATATACTACAATCTGGGACAGCCTTCTGTAATACCTCCAAATCATTTTGTCTCAATTGTGAATTTTAATTACCAGAGGGGTTTAGTGATGCATGTTCTAATGACTGACACCATGTCTATTATGCTGCCTGAGACCTTCATTTATTTTTTCAGGGTAAGGATGAAGTGCCCTCCAGCTATTCTATGGCATAGCCATCATTTGTGCATGAGCATTTTTTCAGCTATCCAGACAAGCAGATAGAGGTGCTATACTCAAGACCATCATCCATTGTATTCATTGATATTTAGTGATCAGAATCAGCTACTCACTTAACAATCAGAAACTTTTCACAATGGAATACATATTGACATTTTGGGGAAATTATAGCAGAAAGGATAAATAAGGCAAAACAATATTAACATATAAAATATTTCCAACCTCTTGCCAAGTAGTCATGAGAGAACACTGAAGAATCCTGGCTGGCAAGATGCAGCTCACTCATATTGTGCGATACACATCAGACGAAAACAGGTTAGGCCAAGTGTCTTTGTATGAAGATGTCATCCACCTATATCGATGTAGACCTAGTGTACTGTTTTTCTTGATCCAAGGAGAGTAAAATTACAATTCAAGGACATTAAAATTATTTTATTGTCACAAATATTGTCAGCTAAAGCCTGGATTTCTATCTAGTAGAAAAGCACAATACTATTGTTATTTTCCTTATCCAGCATTTTGATTTATGATTAGAATCCTTTCCTCTCACAGGTATAACCCAACTTTCTTCCTTAAGATGAGTAGTATTGTATTAAAAAAATGTAAAGAATGAGTTGATTTGAATGTGATCAAGTTTATTAATATTTCTTAAGAAAACTTCATTTATAATCTTGCCATTTCAAATACATTTGTGGTTTGTAGATCATTCTATAAATCTCATATTTCTTTTCCCTTCTTTTATTTCTCTTGTTGTTTTTAAAGACTTAAATCAGGAAAATATAATGTGGATTTCTCAATTTCTATATTCATTGCCCAGTCCCTATAACAGCAGCACTTCAATGAATTTTAAGTGTAATTTTTTTGAAACATTTATTATTTTCGGAGGAGGGGTTATTTTATCTTTACAAAATCCATTCTGTTGAAGATAAGTTCTGTGACATTTTCAGTATTTTTAGTAAAAGTCCAAAATACGTAACCTTTACAATCACCTTTCTACAAGTGTTTATATTATGTGTCAGTTTTATTAAAAAAAAAACTTGTTGGTAGAGCATTTCCTAATCAAATAAAACTCTGCTGAAGGAAGGGCTTGAATGATGTTCAAATTCCATGACTGCTTTTACTTTATTGCTACAACCTATAATGAAGAAAATACCTTTAACTGAGCCAACATCTTTCATCTCTTTTTCTTCCATCCAACCAGTCGTATTTGTACAGTTATTTGTGATACGCTTCTATAGATTTTTCTGTTTCTTATTATTTTCTGAACTTTCTTAGGGGTATGACAATTTTGTTAGCTCAAATTAAGTCAGATTGTTAGGTGGTTTGGTTTTTTTTTTTACTGTTCTATATACTGATGATACAATATTGATACATTCCTTTCCTGAGAACACCTCTCAATTTCTAAGATAGATTCAAGTTTGCTTGCTGAGTAGTTGATAGAGACTATTTGCTTTATGAGAATGATAGATGTCCTGGTTTTGGCTGGGATAGAGTTAATTGTCTTCCTAGTAGCTGGTACAGTGCTGTGTTTTGGGTTTAGTAT
>JAVKLA010000047.1:20525744-20554190 GCA_034782735.1 Sagittarius serpentarius | reverse complement strand
CAGGGGAGATTTAGATTGGATATTAGGAAGAATTTCTTTACTGAAAGGGTCATTAGGCATTGGAACGGGTTGCCCAGAGCAGTGGTAGAGTCCCCATCCCTGGATGTTTTTAAAAGTCGTGCAGATGTAGTGCCAAGGGACATGGATTAGTGGGGGACTTGTCAGTGCTAGGTTAACGACTGGACTAGATGATCTTACAGGTGTTTTCAAATGTAGGCAATTCTATGATTCTATGATCTTAGGTGGGTCTATGTAATGCTAACCTGAGCTACTGTTCTGGATTTTCATAGTTATTTTAGATGCTCATTTGTTTTAAGTTATAGTGGGGAATTAACTCTATACACAATAGCTCCAGCATTAGGGAAGGAAAGCAAAGTTTGCTTGTTCTGTACTGACCCTAGTTGTCAGACTCCAAAATTTAATACTCAGAATCACATTAGAAGTATATAATGTCCTTTAAAAATATTGAAATAGGCTGAATTCTCTGAAGGAATGTTTACTTAAAGGCACAAAATGCACCCAAGTAAGCCTGAGAAAATATGAATATTCATCCTCCTCCACTCAGTTTTAGTTCTTGTACTATGTTCGTAGGAGCTCTACTGACCAGCAAGTGGTTGAGAACAAATTTGCTTTGTCAGAAGAACCTCTTAGCTCAGAAGCAAAGTGAAAAGTAGTATATCCAATATTTCGCTATCCTGTCAGTCTGAGACTTTGGGAATAATTTTATAGATTTTATTTCAGTTTTTATATCAACCAGTTTAGTAAATAGACTATACAGCTAACTTTTTTCTTGAATAGAAAGGGCAGATTAATTTGCATGATAGTAGGAGGAATGGTAATTATTGCTGTTTTTTCATCAATTGAGAATAGATTAAGGGGGCTTTACTGTGCTTTGGGTTACCTCTGGATGCCAACTTGGGAATACAAGCCAAGATACTTTCTTTCATTGTTTTTTTTGCAGTGGATTCTACTTTCACTGCCTGCACAAGTCTGTTTACTTTGAGCAGAAATGAACTGCAAAATTTGACTTTAACTGTTCCACTTGCAGAAAGCTCAGTTTAAGACATCCTAGTATTCAGATTGTAGCTAAAAGAGTCATCTCCTCCTCTTTCCTGAACTGTTTTCATACTGTTTGCTTCCTTTGAGTGGTCTAAACTGAAGACATGTAAGAAGGTCAGAGATTGGATTCAAACCTCTTCACGGCTTTACTTTCTGCAGTTTTTCCTATTCAGCTCCTTTCCCCTTGCGTCCCCCGCCCCATGCTTTTTCTGCTGGAATGAATCTTTTTGACTAAATACAGTGCTGTTGATGTTTGATTTTTATTACCTTAACGCTCCAGCCACAGGCCCTGCAGTAAAAAGGAATTGTTAAGCAAGTATGGATTTATCAGTTAGGCTAAAAAGGTCATGCTATAGTGCTGCCAAATAAATTACACAAGTTCATGATGACAAGATATGGAAGAGCTCATGCTGTCAGTCCCATGGCCAATTTTATTGCACCTGCATTGGCCCAGATGAGTGTCTACTAGTAATATTTTTTTCTTTCCCTATGCAAACTTAAAAGACTGTTCAGGTCAGATAGTCCCTTTAAAGACTGAACAGATTTTGCTTCTTGGGGGAAGCCTTTTGAAATCTTTGACCCAGAGCTATCTTCCTAAACAGTGCTTCGGACTTCTCACATCAGAATTTCTTTACCAGACTTTCTATTCTTGGTCACAACAGCATTGTTACTTGGGGTGTGAGAAAGTACAGGCACAAAGTATCTACTTTGGGTTTTGAATGATGTTTTGGACAACATAATCATGATAAGGAGTTCTTTTTTCCTAGTTTGGCATGTCCAACTCAATTTAAGATATTAATGGCATTATTTATATCTAAAAATATCAGAATGCCTTCACTTTATCTGAGAGAAATTGTCTGGTTTGGTCCCTTTTATCCAGATGAGAAAATTAAGGCATAAAGAGAACTTATATGAATTTTTGGTAAGCAGAACAACTAGTGGCGTAGCTAGAAACAGAATTAAAGATGTCCCCCTTTTCAGTATACTTTCTTCTGTTAAGAAAATGTCCATTTCATACTTTATATTATATTTTCTTTCTTATTCTTTTCCTCTTTTAATCCACTTGTTCCATTTGGCACTTTGCCCACAGGCTGGGCTTTCCATATAAACCTTTTTCTGCAATTATTTTTCTGTTCCTTCCATTGTTTTCTACAACTTCTTTTTATCTCCTATTGCTCCCTCATAAATCTGGAAACATGCTCATATTCACTCTTGTGCACACTTTTCTTTCTTGAGCCTAAGATTTCTTAATTATTTTATCAGCACACTGATATACCTTCAAGAGGAGGGGCTGGAGATGCTTTCAGTATATCACATACTATAAGAGTATCAGCTGCCAGTTTCAGAGCATACCTTGCAAAACAGAACCTCAGAAGAGCATGAGGAAGAGCAACAGCTAGTTTGGGGACCCAACACCTGCTCACTAATGAATTGCTCTGCTAAGCGGTACTGAAACTTTGGTGTTTCTAAGAAAACTGCTAAAGACAGCTCGAACAGTTTCGAAATAAAATAGAGCAAGAGACCTATGGCATTTAAGTGCTTCTGCAGTTACATGGCAATTCAGCAGAGGCCTTTTGGTATCACAGCTTTAGATGTGGGCCTGTATTGTAAGTAATCTGAAGAACACAGACTATAAGTGTTCCAGAATTTAAATATCCATTGAAGAGTTAAGCCTGAAAATCCTTTAACAGTTTTAGATTCCTTATTATGGCGCTGCATTTACAGCCATCTGAGCAATTATGTAGAAATAATGATCCTCTTTTGATGAATAGCTTAGGGTCTAAGTCCAAACACAAACACATCTGGCTTGCACAGACAAGAACCTCTCCTGGCACAAGGAAAGACTAAATACTAGATGCTAAGCTCATGTTAATCAGAATGATCTCATTAAATTCAATAAAGATTAGCTACATTATACCAGTTTAAGATTTTTTGTTTATCTGTTTTATTGTTATTGCTATTGTTATTGTCGGCATTGTTGCTGTTATTATTATTATTATTTCCATGCGATATGTAAAATATACTAAACCATTTATGCGCTGTTTCAATGACTCTGCATTTCAGCACTTTAATGCTTTGAGTTTACAGGCTTACATGTTTTCCAGTGGCGACGTCCTTTTGGGAATTCCCTATTCACAAATTATTATTTAGCATAGAAGATTTTTCTCTTAGCTACCTTTCAGGATCTTTTACAAACAGTCTACAAATTCATCAGATTCTGACTACAGGTTGAAAATAGAAGCTATAGTGATAAGGCTAGGCTGACAAAATACTTTTGGGTGTGTTAAACTACCTGACTACAGATATGCAAGAAGCAGCAGCAAAATTTAAAATAGTGTCTATAACCTGAGGTGTGACCCATGGACACAGTCAGTCTTAGTTTCCAGATTTTTTTCTCTGTCAGTACAGATTATTGTCCACCCTCAGCCCTTATAACAGTGGGTTCCTGGGGATTATTGGTTTGTTTCTTTGGGATTTTTTTGCGTTAGGTGAAAGGTCAGATTTGGCATCCAGATACTATTTTTGTCAAGAAAGCCCCTATGCAGTGTGGACTACTATACCATAATGACAGATTATGTTGAAACGTACTGATCTGACTTCATGGTAGATGGCAAAAGAATTGGACTGATTTTTAAAGGAAGCTGTTAGAGAATAGGAATTTCCAGTGGTGTCCTATCACAAGAATGGACATAGATGATGTCATTATACTGTGGCTAGACATTTATCAGGCTTGACTGTAATGCAGGTTTGGGGACACACAAGTACTTCTGACCTCACAGCTGAAAGTATGAGGGGGTGTGATGTGAAGATCCTAGTCTTAAAGCATGCAAGATATATCAGGTTCTGCTGGGCATTTTTACTTAGTAAATGAGTCTGTTAAGAATGGTAATGGAGTTTCTTGTCCTCCAATAGTAAATTCACACTGCCTGGTGGCTCTTTAGGTCACTTTCGAATTAGCAGTGGATCTCTGAATATCATCCCTTGGAAAAGGGATGCCCACTGCTTTGTTATATGTACAGTTCGTGGGTTTCAAGGGAATATTAGTTCTCTGCAAATGGTAGCATCATGTCAGGAAGATACAATCACCCTATGTCCTGGCAAGAAAGCAATTACAGAGATCAGTCTTGGAACAGAAATGTAGGATTATCAATCAGTGATGCTTGTACAGGGTCAAGTGTTGTCTCAGGAAGAGCAACACAAGCGCATGTAGATCTTTCTATGGAGGACATGGGGTTCAGCCACAGCCAAAGAATTAGAATCAGGTCCATTAGCTGTATTTCCTAAAAAAAAAAAAAAATCTATTCAGATAAAACTTCTAAGGATCAGAGGTTTGTTGCTGATAAGAGAAGGGTGGTTGTATTTGCGAAATATGCTTTCTTTTGTAGGTCTCAAGAGAAGAATATTGTTTAATGTAGTTTCAGATGGAAAAATCAAGCTAGGTGCAGTTCCCTATGTTTACATGAACCTCTGAGCAAAAGTAGGAAAAAGGGACATTTATTATTTTTGTTTTTCTGATCTCCTGCTTCAGGATGTAGGAGGAATTCTCATACTATTTGTTATACATTTTAATTATTAAACATGGTAGGCTCATTAAACTTGACATGTGTTGTCTATGCATTTATTGAACACCAAGTCCTACAAAAATAAAATAAAATTTGCCATTAACAAAGGAAATGCTTTAAGTCATAAAATACCATGCTGATCTGAACACCTTTATCATCTTTCTCTTGGATTCTCATTAACAGAGCTGCTAGCACTTTATGGCGGAGACTTTTAAGTACAGAAGACCTAATATATTTTCAGTGCTGGCTTAAAACAAGATTATTTAAATAGATTGGGCATGGGGACAGTACTGCTTTATTCTTTCCAATTATGCAGATCAGGATTTAAAAATTCATCCTCCCAAAAGTATTTAACATTATCTTTTCCTGCTAACTCTTATAGCTTTTCTTTTTTCATATAATTTTAATTTTCTGAGGAAAGAGTTAAATCATCATTCTGTTAGCCAAGGGGAATTTCACTACAAGGTGACAGTCACAGTTCTTAGGAATTACTTGAAAGTCTGCTCAATTTTAATGCCTTAATGAAACTTTTTGTGAAAGAGAGAACTTCCTTTTCCTGCCATGTTTCTTCTACAGGAATTTCTGTTATTTTTACTAAGCATAGCACTATTGATGTTTCTTTAGCTCCCTACCACAAGGAAGAGAAACTGATCCTTCTGAATGTCCTCCTGGCTGAGTATAGAGCCATAAGGATTCACAGTGAGATAGGACTGTTACCTACTAGTGAAAAACTATGGATAATGGTAGGTCTTGGTGTTGAAAGGCTTGTTGATGGATAGAATGCATTTTTGCGTGGTGGAAATAGGAATGTAGACAGTCATACCTAGCATAAAATTACCTTCTCTTCTCTGAGGCAGAACTGTACCATTTGCCTTTCTTAAAAAAGAGTAGTGTAGTATCTAAGACACATTAAAGCTGTTTTTCTAAAAAAGCTGCACCATTACAGCTGTGATAGAAATGTTGTGCATTCATTCTTCCACAGACAGACAGCTACCATGCAAATCCGTCCCTGAAGAAGCAGGGTGAATAACACATTCATAGATGTTTACACACAAATGACAACTGCCAGATTAGAAAACCCCACAAACCTGGACTAAAAATGTCAACAGAATTTTGGACTTGTGTTTCAGATACTTAGGGGTCTATATCTATACTTCATCAGTTAGACATCACACAGGCATGTTACCCTTAGCACAGAAGGAGAGCTGTTGTTTGTCATGAAGCTGGAAGAGCTCTGTGTGTGGCCTCCCTGGGGCAGAGTGGGAAGAGAAAGGAAATATCACTGTTGCCCAGTACCTGAGATTTGGCCAAGCTGAAACAAATCCTGCTCCTGCTGTACGGGATCCTAAGGCTGAATTAGTTTTCAGCTGTGTCCTGGATCAGGTGCTGGGACTAGAGGAGAAAACCATAGTTTCCACGCTTTTCTCAGGCATGCTGAACTTCACTCAAGTACGTGGAGAGTAGGGCTTCAGCGCGGGCTGAAAGTCGCAATGTATTTGACTTCACTCATGAGGACACACCAGCAAAACAGAAAACCAAAACAAGCTACCAGGATGTAATAGAATGAATGTGGAAATTTTGCAGACTCGTTGCTGGTCACACAAGACCTACAAAAAGATCAAATGATTATATGCATAGAGCCAGATTTTCAGTTTGCCAGCCACTAGCAGTCTGACTGTAAACGGAATTATGGGTGTTCAATATCCTTGCAAATTAGTTCCAGCTGTTTCTAGTTTGATATGCAAATATGGAGGCACTGAATAGTGTGAGCATTTGGGTCTATAATTTAATGAGTCCTTCTTCCAGGAATCTTGTAGACCTGGAAACTCTTCTTTATATCATTTCTGAATGTGCCTTCAAGAAAATTTCTAATCCTGCTAATGCCGTTGTGAAAAGTGATTATATCACATCAAGCACAACTTAAATAAGCAGATGAGATTTTTGTATAATGTTTAAAAACCTGCTTTGTTATGGAGTTAAAGCCTTATATTCTATCAAAGACCACATGCTGCTCTGTGAATCATTTACACGTGTTTCACTTGAATGGAGTGTGGGAAGTGCTATATCATGTACTATACAAGTGCAGTGACCTCAGAAGAGAACTTTCATGTTCAGATAGACTTTTAAAATGTGTTATTTAGGTGTGAGTCATTTTCATTGTCATGCATTCTCTACAAGCTGACCTGGGAAAGACTAGGGGCTCTATTTATCATAAATGTCAGGTGCGCTTGCTAAGTATACATCAAGCTGCAATTTAATCTCAAAGCTAAAACCAAGAATTGAAATCAGGGGAGATTTTAAGTTCAAGATTTTATGAAGGTCGTGTGCAAGGTTTGAATAAGCAGATTCAGATATACACAGAGGGCACTTTTCATCAACTGAGACAATTATTAGGATGTCTTCAGCCATTGAATATAAATCTGAGAAAAGAGAGCTTTATGTATAGGTCGGATTTTCAACATCAGGACCATGAACTGAATGCTACTTTTTGTAGGATATTGTACTGCCCAGACTTGTCTTCCTCTTAGTCTTGCCCTAGACTGATGCTTTCTTCAGAGCAATTCTGCTTCTCTTATATTGCACAATATTATTAATACTAAATAATACCACTTTCTTTAAAAGTTTACAAGGTGCCACATTTAGGCAAATGCAAAATTTCATCTCACCATCCTCAACATTGTTCTGCTTTCTTAAAGAGGAAATGCATGGTGATTAATCTTTATAATCTTAATTTTTGTTCGTACTGGAAACCTTGTGATAGCTGTCTGCCATGCAAAATGGCAGCTGGGATTCTAACCTCTCCTGATCCCTACGTGATCTTTTGTTCCACCTACAAGGAATGCCTGTCCTAGACTGAGACCTGTGTATTTTTTCACAGCTCTTCTCAACAATATTGGGTAGTACCTGGACTGTTAAATTCTGCTGTCAAATTGATATGGGTTGCCTTCTTTAAAGTCAACAAGCAATCTATGTCATTATGCACATAAAGCATGCAAAGACTTTATCAAGACGACAGTGGCAATGAAACCAAAACTAACTGGTTTTTAAATATAATTATGCAAGTTAACAACTTTTTTATAATCCAGCACCTACTGTGTATACTCCTCATGCATGTCCCAGAAGATTAATATGGAGATGTAAAATAAATTGCATTCTAAAGTTTGGTTTTGGTTGTTTTTTGTTTTTTTTTTTTAAATTTGGAATGCAGTCTTTTTTGGCAGATGGTTAGTTCTAGTCCCTTTCATGTTCATACTCTGTTATGTTTTTAAAAGACCCAGCTGCTAACTGATAATATTTCACTGCTGAATCTATCATGTGTGATATAATTGCTCATTATGTGCTTTGGAATAAAGTTAAAGAACTATCAACACAGTTATTTCTAACTCCAAACAAATTAAAAAGAAACAGTCATTTTTAATATCTATAGCTCTCAGCTGACATTTAATTATTTTAAAAGTCTGCTTTTTGTGAGAGATTATTCTGTTTTATCAGGCCTTGATTTTGAAAAGCATTGTGTTTAAGAACAGCATTGAGAAATATCTTCTGTTTAAGTATATTTGTAAGTCTGAAGCACCCATTTTCCTGTATCTGGACCTTAGGTGAAGCGTCACAATCTGAATTTCTGCATAGTTTTTTTTTTTAAAGAATCATACTCCACAGTCAGAGATGTCTAATTATAGTACACGGTGTAATGCTGACCCATAAAGGATTACTGGTTCCCATCAGAAAGACAATGAATCACTGAACACCAACTCTCTTCTTCCGAAGCTGCCAAAGCATTTTAAAGGGCAACCAGAATGTAGTAAGTATTTTCCTCACAAAACAATAGTACTGTTTTCAATAAAAGTTATGGTATATTACATTGCATACAATGACTATGGAAGTAATTTCTAATGTTTTCTGGAATTATATAGGTGGGGGATATTTTCCACAAGCCTAATACTATTGTCATGATCTGTTACCAGTAATAGCTCAGGGTTTTTTTAGAGAGTGCAGTAAAAGAAGTGATGTATTTCCTAAATAGCTCTGTAGTAATTATGTATATATGGGAATTTTAACCATAAACTCACAAACAAAAAGCTTCTCCCTTTAATTTCTGAAAATATAGTAAGCATGTTACATTGTTTTGCATCTGCTGATGTCATGTTGGAAAGGCTGTACCTTATTTCCTGTTTGGTGAACAAGATGCTGCTGCCCCAGAAACACTGAACTCATTTCTTGAGATGAGTAGGAGTCTGATTCAACTTCCATCAAAGTTGTTTCAGTTTACTTTGGATTTCTCCAATCTATTTGTTAAATTCACCTTGTTTTACCTTCAGTTTGTCAGACTAAAGTACTAGATGAATTTAGACCTTTTTATGTGGGTATAAAACTTAACACAAAGCATTCATAAGCCTCAATAATCCATAAACCATGCTTGTATAATAAATTTTTGGTACCCTTCCTTCTGTTAATAACACTAAGGGATAAAATCATGTACGTTATGACAAATATTCAGAAAGCAATACAGCCTGGTTAACAATACTTACTGTAGTTGTGAGATTCTGAATAAATACACCCTGAGTACCTCTTCAGGGCATCACAGTGGGCTATATAAACTCATGAATAAATCATTGTCTAACATCAAAGTGTGATAAAGGAACAGAACAGTTTCTATGGGTCATACAGGATTTTGCAAGTCTTCTCCCAAAGAGAATGGACTCCTTTTCATATGGCAATGGTGGATATTTTTTCCTGTGCACATAAGTCTAAAATCTTAGTACAAATAGATGGAAAATAATTTTCTAGAAGTATTTCTGGCTTCTAAATGGCTCAATCAATATCAGAAGCGCATTACAGCAAAGGAAAATCAAGCAGAAAAAGGTAACTAAAATCCTGTTAGAGTGGACCTTGCATTAGGGCGGATAAATTCTTCCATTTGTCTCTTCCAGAAACAACAATGAAATTCTCAACACCAGATCAAAGGAAGACAAGAACACAGAAGCAAAGTACAGGATTATTTAATAGGATTATTTTTTGTAGGATTTCTGTATACAAAAATGCAGCCCTTATATTGTTAGTGATCTATGTGATTTTCCTGAAAAAGAAAATGTCTTTTAGTAGGTTCTTTTGCATGGACACCCCCCACACACAATTAAAAAAAAAAAAAAGAAACGAAAGCAAAGTTGCTTCAAAGCAACTTCCTTTTGAACATCCAAGGTAACCTCTAGAAAAAAATATGTGGAGTTTTGTTCTTGGTCATTTCCAAAGGTCAAAGTCCAAGACATACATGAAATTACATGAAAATTTAAGCAGTCGGAGATTATAATTGGGTATGCAAATAGGCATTTTGAATATGCAAACACTCAGATGCCTTTAAGCAGTTGAGATAGAAACAGGTTTTTAATTATTATGTCAGATAGTTTGTCAGAACTTAATAGATGGGAAGAACCCTATTTTACTACATGTGCAAGATGGGCACATACCTAGAGCCACAGCTGCTGTATGCTATGCATTAGATTTGTCTCACTGTAGCACAACATTGTGAACTTTTGCCCTTTTGATTAATTACTCTTAAAGGAAGAGTGCCTACAGTGAGAACCATGGCCTAAGTTTTTCCCATACATATTCCCCAATCTATGTATATATATGAATATAACTTTGAATAAAATATTAAAGGTAAAAACTGGCAAGTGAAATATGACCTTTGGTGGCTTTTGATGCAAAGAAGAGAAAACTACAGTCTGTTTAAGCTTACCTTTCTTAATTTTTAGTGCTTCTAGTTTTATATACTCAAATACAGTCAGAATTGTTACATATCTCTCATGCTGACATCAGTTGATCTCACTCATGAAAATTCATGCTGAAAGAATGACTGTTTTTAAACTTCAACTCAGAATGTATAACACCCTTTGGTACAAAAATATCCGGCTTACCAACATGGACCAGAATGCTGGACCAGAATGCTAAACCAGAATGAATCACAACCTTGTAGCTGTGAAATCCAGTCACTATGCCAGTATATGCAGAAAAATATGAACCTGGGATTACAAAATTCTCACTGAGTGACAGTGGAAAAGCAGCAAACATTATAATATAGCTAATGAAATCAGTATGGAAATTATATTTGAATGTCTCAAAAGCATCTTAAAGTCGTATGTGAAAGAGTAGACATTTTTAATATTGGAGTTTGAAATTTAATCTTTATTAATATATCCAAACCCCAAGGAAAACTGTTACAATATATTCCAACCAGGCACTCTGTTAAAGGAGCATTTAACTTTTCATTGAGAAGCAATCTCAGAGAAATCTGGAGCCATCAGCTTTGCCTCTCTCTCGGCTGGTAAGCCAATTCCAAGGTACATTAAAGGCCTTCCATAAAAGCTTCTATCATAAGCTGCACCATACGTACCATAAGATATTATATTTAATGAGAGGGGAAGAGGGATGTTCCTTAAGAGTGTCAAGTGCCACCTCTTCTTCAAGAGTGGAAGGTATTGAAGGAATATGAGCACAGGAACAATCTTCAGATGTTAACATATCTAAGATATCTATTGAAATGGGGATAAGGGTAGAGAAATGGGTGGTAGATAAATACATACCAGGACTGTTCCTAATTGGTAGAGGTCTCTAGTACTCCTTAGAGATTCATTTGACTGTGGTGAAGGTACTACTTACCCTGTCTCCATAGATTTCTTCATACTACATGTGAGTGCCAACAGCACACACAGAAATTTTGAGAAATACAACAAAATCACAAGGGGACAAAGAACCCTGATTTGGGGGTTCAAGGGCTGTACTGAGCGGTCTCACCTCACCAGTAATGACAAAGTCCCAAATCCTGCAAAGTGCCCCATGGACCTCAACTGAGAAACAACTGCCAGAGTCACAGTAGACAGCTTAACGAGAAGGGAGTCCAAGGTAAAGGGAAACGAAGAATTGAGAACAGCAGGGTATGCCTGAAACCCTACGTAAGCCTGGCTACAGACTTTCCTCTGCCTGCATGCATCTCCTTCCTGATTTTGAGCTGTGTATGTAAGCTTTCTTTTAAAGTCAAAGCAGAGGCCAATCTTTTCTTTCAAAAGACCATAACTGAATACAGTATTCCTCTTATCCTATGGCCTTGTGGTCTGACCACTCTGAGGACAAATACAAACCTTTGCCGTATAGTAGAGAGTACTGGCTAACAACCTCCAGAACGTAACATTCTTATTCCTCCTTCATGGCACAAGATTTTCTATGCAAAGAATACAAGGGAAATATTTATTTCCTACTGAAGTAAGGATACGGTTAAGAAGAGTAGTATCTAGGATAAGGCAATGTAAAATAGCTCTCCCATAATGTTAATAGTATTAGAAAAACAAGCGAAATAAGCTGAGGTAAGCATTAAAACTGAAATCTATTTTTTTTTTTAGTAAATGGCATACCTATTGAACTACAGAAACCTGAGATAAAATATTGCTCCTGTGAGGTCACAGATACTCCAGGGAAGGGCTAGAGGTAGAATTTGAGGCATTTGAGAGTATTTAAAGCAAAAAAAAAGAATTAGATGTCAATTTTGGCAAAAGCCGAGTAGACTTTTAGGGGACCAGATTCTTGGACTACAAGCTAGGCAAAGTAAGTGCATCAGTCTTTTTGTGGCAATCATCCTAGCTAGTAAGCTTTGACGTGCATTTAACCACGTTGTTATTTCAGGCTTAAAGTTCATGTGCTTCCAACATTCTTTTTAAAAGTGAAAGTACTGAAGCCATTACTCATTTTAAAAGCAAATTAGCAAAAACCAGAACAAAAGAGAGAGCTAAATTAATGAAGAAAACCCAACAATTTCTGACCCTTTCTTAGACATTTGCTTTGCACAAGATTTTTCCTATATTTGTTTTGCAGTCATGTCATTATGCTAATGTTTTTCACATATGCCTATAAATAGTTGGTGAGACTGGAACTCCTGTGCTTACAAATCAGAGAACCTAAATAAATCTGACCCTAAGAACCATGACAGAGCTGAATTTGCACTTGATTTGGTGATGCCGTATGGAAGCACAGAAGACACAAGAGGAGACGCATAATGAACATGATCGTGACAAGGATTAGGAAATAGAAATGCAACTTGACAAGTGTAACACTTCCAAAGGCAGCTGAGACTGAGGAAGGAATTTGATTCATCTTCCTGGCTAGCAAGGACATGAAACCTCACAGAAATCCAGCAAATTTTATCAAAATTTTATCTGCACCTGAACTCATAGCATCATTATATCAGCTGGGTACTACTATAGTACAAATCAGAAACAATAGTCCAATTAAGCTGTCTTTACACATGCTTTAAGGTCACACTATGCTATAATCCTTTTTTACAGTTGTTGGGGTTTTTTTTTAAACATTAGAGAGCATAATAATACATAGCAAAATGAATACTAGCTAGAGAAGAAACAAATCAGAATGCATCACCAAATGATTCAGGACATATATGCAGATGAAAATAGAGAACTGATGAAAAAGCTATAGAAAAAGAAACTCACAGTATTAGGACATAAAAAAATCTTGTGTACAACAGGACATTTTAAGAACATAAGATTTTATCATTTTGACTTCTAAATAAATGACTGAGGAAGTCCATATGAAAAAGCAAAATGTTCCATTTCTGAAGCTCTGTAGGTCTGTACAAGGTGACAGTTTCAATTTGAACAGATCTAACTACATTTGATCTGCAGCTGATGATGTATTTGAAACATTCTAAAATTCTTTATGTTTACCTTTAGAATTAGTTATAGAATACATTGGAGCATTCTAAATGTTCTTTTGAAAAGTTAATTCAAAATTCTAAAAAGTTAATTTGAACTATTTGGAAAAGTTTAGAGAGTGTAATGGAAAAGACAGGGAGGATGGAAACTGGCTGTCTTTATAGAAAATGTAATTTGCAACATTTAGAAAGCAGGGAAGGGATCAACTCAAAGATACAAATAAAAAAAATAAAGTAGGAAGTAAATCAAAAAAGAAGAAAATTAAATGTGAAAGCAAACAAATATGAAAGTGAATCAGAGACAAAATAAGTTTGAATATACAGAATTAGAAGATTCTACAAGCAAAGATGTTTCCTTCCTTTTCAAAGATCTTGTGAAACTTTCCACCCATCTGCATATAACTGACACATTAACACATCCCTCATCCCTAAAACTGCACAGAAGAGGGAAAAAAGAAAAAAAAAGTATGTTAACTTCCTTTAAAATGCTCGGTGTGATAGGAAGTAACTCGCTTGGAGTTCATCTTGCATTTGGGGAATAACGCCATGTCGTTGTGTTAAATTGTGTTTGTTTTAGAAAATACATTTGTATTGACTCATTTATGTGACAAGCATTGCTAGAGGCTGATGTTGCTCTGACTTTTATAACTATCCAACCTAATTATCTAATGAACTGAAAAAAACCCCTTCCAGAACCCACAGATTTTGAATCTAGTGACTGGCAAGGGAAAGCAACATCAAGTAAATTATTCATAACATGCTGTTTAACCACATGTAGACCTAGCTGAACAATACCTAACAAAATACAACAAAGTCATTCAAAAGTAAACATCCAAATCTGACCACTGAAAGAGTCACTACAGTGGCTGTAGTTTCTACAGCACAGCTGTTTGCATTTACCTGCTAACAAAGGCAGTCATATCTGAATGTCCCCTAATTCTGTTTCACCGAATAACCAGTTTGAAGAAGCCTCTTAAGCATACCACATTACCTTGTAGTTCATGTGCGTCTATCTCTTTCTTACAGCAATTAAAGTGTACGTATGAAGGGGAGGTAGTTGCAGTCAAAGAGGACATCGGATTTTGTATGTGCTTTTAGACCTAACCTGAACCTGGGATGTAACCAGGGTACAGCTCTTCCTCCTGGAATCTGGCAAATATTTTCTGATCAGCATTATAGGTATAACCGTTATGATCTTGATAGATGTATCTAAGCATGTGTATCTAAAATTCTGCATTATAAAGATGAAAATTTTGAAACTACACATAACATCTCTGTCCATATATACGACCACTGGAAAGTAAACCAGAAGAGCCTCTTCAGTGAAAACCAAGGCATTTACATGAACTTTTTTACTGTGAATGGGATACTTTTCCTGTAGTCTAGACCAGGTATATTCTAGGAGGGAAAAAAAAAAAGGTTTTGGTTTTGGTTTTGGTTTTTTTGCTATTCATGTCAGTCACAACTAGGGTCTGCTCTTAAATGTTGATTTCAATTTGCAAATAATTAAGTGCCATCACATTGAAGGGGAAAGATACGAGTTAAATGAAGTTGACTTTAAATTCTTATATCATAGACACTAAAGCTCTGAGGTAAAAGTTTTTACATTTTCAAAAATGCTTGAATGGAAGTTTATAGTGCTACAGCTAATCTTTCTTTAACCCAAAAACTCTACTTTTCATAAAGTGTTATCATCTAAAAGGCACTTTCTGGACAAATGATTTAATGAGATTTTTTTCATTCATTCTGGTTTGAAACTTAGTAACAGTGTGCTAAATAGTTTGACAATAAATTCATATGTTTGAGATGAGGAAGTTATTAACCTCCTCTCTGAAGGAGAATTGGAATTTACTTAAAAAAGACTTGTCAGCTGTTCAGACTAACAGACACTTGACTTTCAGACATTAGTACAAAACTTACAACTCATCATGTAACATGAGGTCTCTCAGGAAGATAATTGCTTAGAAATTTCTAAGAAATTTATGTTCAATGAAAGAAGAGATTATTGACAATATTTATTCTTATCAGGGATTGTTCTCATTACCATTTTGCATTTCATATTAGAAATATTACAGAAGCACAAGGATGCTGGTGACTAAATTGCTAGAAAATATTTGGTTTTAATCCCTAGTATCTAACATTTTTTTGTAACTTGAGTAGAAAATTTGCACTTTTTTCCTATTCCACTTAAAAAAATATTTTTCTTTCTCTTTTCCCATTTATTCCTCAAAAAAAAATTTTTTCTTTCTCTTTTCCAATTTATTCCTCAATTCTCTCTATCTTAACATTGTCTCAGTCTTGTAAGTGGTTCTTGCTGAGATTATTAAGCTTCTGTCCAAAGACAGAGTTATGGTTTGATGAATTTGCTTTAGAGGATTGCATTTATATACAATATACTCCATGTATTATATATTATCTGCTTATAGAAGATATCACTATAAATTAAAGTAAAATTATTCAGTAGTTCTTCATCAATGTAAAAAAAAAAAACCCAAGAAGATTCTCACATACAATAATATAAATGTAGAGTTATCTTTCTCAGTATAAGTCAGCTTCTCAGAACAGTTTTTTCAGCATATCAGGTCATTGATAACCTAAATCTCAGCCTTGTGTATTAATTACATTTTGGAAGACCATGTATTTGAGAAACATTTTGTGTCACTGTAAGGTTTTGTAGGAGGAAAACCCAGATACACAGAGGACTCTATCTAACCTCACTTTCTGTGAAACTTGCTTCCAAACTTTGTCAGTAACTCTCACGGGCATTCAGTGGGGAACACTGTCAAACAGAGTAGCATTGCAGCTTTTCAAGCAATATTTTTTTTATAACTTTTATACAAGCATTCTGAGCCTCTAATATCATGTCTTCAAGCAATCTTCATGTTGCCTTTTTGGTTGTCTATACAGTTTCTTTTTAATATGAGTCTTCATTTTAATAGAATTTCCCTTTCAGAAAGTAGACACATTTTATATTTTATATGGAAGAAAATATTATATTAGAAAGTCATAATGATAAATCACTGAACAGAAATATCCAGATCCAGAAGTACCTACTTTGTTGAGTCAGAACTCCTGGCTTTTTTCCTCTGATCTAATTATCTAGGTCAATATAAAGAGCTGGTTTTCTGTATTTTTTTTTTCTAAGGCGGATGAATATCCTCCCCTCACATCAGAGATTGGTGACATTTCTGGAAGGTTAAATCCCAAGGTGTTTCAAAGCACCGAAGGATCTTTAAAGTTAAAGAAATTTCTTATGTCTAAACCTTGATCTACACAGATTCTTTAATTAGATTTGGGGACATTCTCATTAGAGACCATCCTGAGAAATAGTCGGGGGAGGGAGACCTGCCCCATGCATTTTTAGCGGACTATTAACCTGTATAGAGTATTATGGACACTTTCCTGTGCTGTGATATTCCCACTGAACAAAAACTGTAAATACACCAGATATCTCAGGAAGGACTTCAATTGCTTAGTTTAATCTTCTTGCAAAGGAAATTAAAAATCAGAGATTTTTTTGAGAGAGGTACAATTACAACGTTGTTATGGTAGTGCAAAACAGAAGGTTCAGATTCTCTAGCAAGATTAGTACCTTCTGTACTTCTCTGGCATAGTTAGCTGAAAATTTTCAGAAGTGTGATTTAAACTAAAAAGTAACTTTTTATTAATAACATATGACTGGAAAATTGCCAAATTCTTAACAATAAGGCAAAGGCTTTAATGGTTAAGAACGGGACATTCATAAGACAGCTACTTGTTGTAAAATAAATAAAGCCTGAGTATTCACTTTTAGTTGTCCTGTCTAGCCTTCAGGTGAACCAGCTCCTCCCCCGAACTTCTTAAAGGTATATTTACATGCTCTCTTCTACGCTGGAAAAGACACAGTTCATCTTGTTTTAAGTTTTTAAGACTGTGGTTACAATCATTGTGAAACAAGAAATAGCAAATGTGACAAAATTGTTAGCACATGAAGAAGAAATGGATAGTCCCACCCATTTCTGCCAAAAAATATGGATGATTCCTTTTGTGGTCATTTATAACTATGAAGAGCAAATATATATTAAAAAAAAAAGCTTATGGAGCTAAGGATTTTATTGCAATAGTGTTTTACAGATATTGAGAGGAGTAAAGTGATTCCACAGGTGCAAAAGCACAAGGAGGCTCTGAAATTTTCTCACAGCATGGTTCCCTTGATGTGCTCTCTCCTGCATATTCATTATTGATCATCAGCATCTTCAGGCTGGACTAGATGGTCATTTTTAAATGACCTGGCATAGCTATTCCTAGGTTCTTCTGCCAATGAACTGTAAGGAAAAACAGACAAGAAAGAACAAACTTCAGAAGCTCCCATTAATCCTTTTAAGACTTTTACTTCATTTGCCACAAAGAAAGAATGGGCAAAGCATTATAGCTTCAAAGCATTGTAGCAAGAACCTGACAGGGGCTACATGACAGTTATGTCAATTACCCAGTTGGCATTACTCACCAGTCTCTCAGCTTTTGCTGTCTATCCTTGATCTAAGACCACTGCAAAGACTGACTCAGGTTGATTTCTGAGCAGATGCAATGTGAAGTTCAAGCCACCTGCTGATATGCCACAGTCATTTCAGTTCTCATGAGCTGAAATCTGATCTCAGCTGACTTGATCAATAACTCGTGAAGGAAATTCATTATAATGTGCTAGGCATAGACTGCAAATGTGATTATATGCCCACCTGTGAATAACAAAAAAGTTTTGTCGATTAAGCATGCCTGCTAATTCTAAACAGGGTGATATTCAGATCATACTTTTCTGAAATCTGAAATGTAAAATTTGAAATTTTCTTTTTTTCTGAATACTAAGGCTTTATAATTCTTATAATATTTATTTATTAAAAATTCTAATTCAGTACAGTAAGATTTTAGGTTTGTTCTAAGGGTCTACTAGCCTTATGTAGTCTTATAGGGGATTTTGTATATGCTCTAAGCTTGTAGAAGGGAAAAGGAAATTATGCATTTCTGTATTTATATGATCTCAGTTATCACAGTAACTCAATGCTTTGCCTTCTTTAATAGATTTAGCCTATAACTCTTCTCAAAATCCAGAAAACTACACCTTTTTACTAATAGGGTAATATATGTGACTTGCCTTAAGTCACACAAGAAAGCTGTCACTGAACAGTTAACTGTATTTGACCAGGCAAGCTCAGGGAAGCACATGGAACATTTCCTTGTGCCTCTGAAGGAAAAAAAATAGATGGGCACTTTCACAGCATATTTTAATCTAAAAATGTCTAATGTGATTATTGTGACTCATATGAGACATTGTCTTAATAAATGGCTAAGGATTATGATGCTGAAGAATTGTTAATTCATCTGAGAAAATAAAAATTTCAATTTGTCTTCACCTTCGGTATAAAGTTAAATCACTGCAAAAGGGCTCATGTGATACATGGAGGTGAATGCAAAGCACAGACTGCAACAGCAAGATGTTCATCTAGTAGTGAGATTCTATACTCATATTTTTCCCTTGAACTGATATTAGTTGTAGACTTACACTCTGAAAGTGATGAACAAGTAGAGAAGTGAAGGGTTTCCCACTAATAGTATGTACTTACTACATTGACAGGCTCTGACTTTAGGTGCAACAGTAAGAAAATTGGAGTTAATTGTTACAGATTCCTAGTATCATGTGCTCAAAACTTATGACATATTCCCTCTCGGGTTTAAAACTTAAAAATACATGTTTACACATGGGCTGGTGAAAAAACTTCTTTCCTGGTTGTTGATGGCAAACTGGGATTACTGAGGTGATTTTACAAGGTAAGATTTGTTTTCCCATCTATAGACAATATGAAAACTCTTCAAATCAGACAATTAACTCACCACTGAGAAAATAAAGCAGAAATAAAAAGAAGTCTGATTGGTACAACTCCCTTTGCACAACCTTCTCTTTAGCAGATTCTCACTACAGACAGGTATGGAAAATTACTTCAGAGCTATACATAATAGAAAACCAAGGGTCACAAACTGAAAGAAGAAAATATAAGTCACAACATGCAATGGAAGCCATGAAATGAATGACACTGCAATTAACATGACAGAGAGAAGAAGGAAACTTGTCAGAAATTGCTGCATGGCTGCTCAGATTTGATAGGAGTGTGGAATTGATTTCTTCACACTATCTATTAGAAAAAGATTTCAATCAAAAAGTGAGGGAATGAAACATGAGTGTGTATGCTCTTATCCATGTGCGTGTATGAGTGTGTGTGAGTCTTTGTACGGAGGCTGATAATAGAGGAAGGAGTTTAGTAAAGCTGTGATCACGCAGATGATGAAAACATGTTCCACTGTTGAGACCATGAAAAGCAATAATTGCAGGAATGCAGTATTGAGGGCTTTGGACTGGCTTTTGGCTGTTAGAAAATGATTTTAATGAGATAACAAAGAAGTTAGACAAGTATTCCAGAGTCAACAGAATAAAAGGGCCTTTGGACATTGGGAAATTTAGCTGAAGAGAGATGTATCAGTAACAATTCACTCTGTGACTGCTATGAAGAAACTAGGCTTAATAGAACCCATGAGGATGGAGATGGGAAGTTGCTTTTGCCTGTGCTGTGAATCTGACTGATGTTGCTAGCCACTCTGCTGAAAAACTCTCCTGCAAAAGAAATTAAGTTGCTGCACTTTCCATCATAAAAAGTGTTATTTCTAGCTCTCAGAAAGTGTCTACTGGAAGCCTTCAGGGAAACACACAGCAAAAACCCTTAACTGAGCAACTGCAGACATTTGGTAGAACATCTCTACTGAAGCTCCGTCAGGTTGAACACGTGTATTAAAAGAAAGAGGAAAAAAAAATTTGAAAGAACCCATCAGTATGAACTGAACTTCTACAGCCTTCAATCTCTATCAGTTCAGATAGAATATGTAAGGGCAAAGTTCACTGGAAAAAGCTCACTCTCTTATTATCCAGCTTAGAGGGGAATGAATGACTGTTCCACATTGTAACTTGCTGCAATACTGACTGCAGTCAGCAAGAATCAGCTTCTTGTGACTGCCTCATCTGTACCAGGTCAGCTGTAAAACGGAAGGCAACATACTCCATGAGAGTGCCTGGTCACTGAAAGAAAGTGACTACTCATTAGATTAGAAAATACTGAGCCCACTAGTTCTTTGCTGAATCTGCTGCTTAATGCTCTGAATTGAAGAGGAGGGAAAGAGAGAAATGAATGTATGATTTAATATGTATTTCTACTTTTAGACTTGGGGCAAGCAGTTTCACTGCTTTCTCATAAAAACTGAAGGCATATATATCTTCCAGATTTCAAAAACTATCCTAATTTAGGGTTAGGAAGAATAAGGACTGGAAACAGTTGCCAGCTGATGTCATATAGATGCCATCAGAGCTCCATTTTGTCCTAAAGACAGGGTGCACATGATGATAATACTTGCTTAAAAGATCCCAGATATAATTAATTTGATGTGATTAAGCAGTTTATTTTTATTTAACAAAAAATGAAAACCAGAAAGAAACAAGACCTTCCTCAAATTAAGATGCAAAGGTAATGGTCAGGTATGAGCAATTTTTTTTTTTAATTTGACTTGGTACTGCCTTAACACCAGCTTGTTTTTTCCCATTGTGGTTTTAGTTTTGCTTTGGGTTTTTTTTGTGGATTTTTTATGCAGCAGAAAATGCATGTTATGCTGTGCTGTGAATTTTTATACTCAGAATGTATAGTTCAACTCCACCTAAATGGCATCAGTCTTCAGCAAATTAAGATTGCTGTTTCTCCTGTTCTTTCCAGGAAGCCAGCAAGGAGCTACGGAATTTCTTGCTTACACTTTCTGAAGCAGGTGACATGCTGTTCCTGCACTTGCTCATTTTAGATTTTGCAGAAAACACACTTTTGCGCTAAAAGGAATTTTAACAGAAAACATCTAGCACATTTGCTGCTGGTTTACAGCTGTGTTTGCTAACATTTTTTATGAAGCTGTATTATTGAGATCTAGACTTGATGAGGTGCTAGGCTAACTTACTCCTTCTAACAGGATTGTCAGAATCCAAGAAACCACCATAAGCAATTAAATGTACATAAGAAGGGCTAAATGATTATGGTAACTGCAATGTCTTAAAATCTCCCTGAAGAGTTCTCTAATTTGTTGACAAAACCCTATAAATCCTACATAATTATAACCACTAGGTACAACAATTGAGATTAAAGTATGTTCTTACTAACCATTTAAAATATAGCCTATTTTAAATATTTTAATTAATTTAACAGAAAGATGTAATTGCCTGCATAATTTACTCTTAAAATCCTTTGAGGTGAAGAACTGACTGACACACGTGCTGAATATCCTAAAGAAGCCTACTTTAACTCATTTGAATTCATAAGTGAATTAATGGATCCACCACTAAACGCTCAGAAAAAGTAATGTATGGGCCAAGAGTAAATGTCTTATTGGGAAATAATTTTTTAATAGAAATTCTATAGTTGTGTTAGAATAGATTTGAAATTTTACCGTGAAGGGGGGGTTGGTTTTGTTTTAGTTTGGTTTGGTTTTGTTGTCTTTGTAATATATAGGACAGTTACAGAAACAACAAAGTGACTTGTAGTAGGGCTGTAATCAGCATTATTACACATTAGAGGTTTCATGATTGAAATAACAACAGAAAATTGCTGGTAGTGCGGACATTACCAGAAATGACTTACAGAAAGCTTAAATCCAAGTAAGGCTACATTGCAAAATAGTCCTTCTTCAAAGGTTGAAACAATTAGATACCTGTTTCCCTAAGATTAAGGAAGATGTAAAGTTGCAGGTGTAAAGTCAAGTACATTGCATTTTCTCAATTCAAAAAAGTAAAGCAAAAGTCTTGTCCAGATATATATTATGTCACTCATCAGTCACAGAGCTGACAGTAAAACTGTTCAGGCTATCATTTCCTCTCTACCTAAGAGATAACCTAAGGGTTGTTCCATCTTTACTCTCAAGACAACCCTATTGGCATACTCAGTTTTCCGTTAGCTTTGCTGAGACAAGCTAGGGGGTGAAGGTGTGCCCGTGTATGAAGTGAGATGCAGAAGCACACATTTGCTCCAGCCATTTGTTTGGCTCACATTTTCATCAGGTGCAATTTTCAGTTGCTTTTTCTATATGGAATATAAAAATGCAGATCTAAAACTTTTTTGCTATGGATTATGAAGAATGAGGTATAAAATATGATGACAGTCCCTCGTTAAAGCCAGAGGTTGTATTATTTTGTGCTGTGCTTGCAATGCAAAAAAGAGTATGATAAAACTGATAAATCAATAGAGGTAATGCAAATAGCATGTCACA
The DNA here is from genome assembly GCA_034782735.1 of Sagittarius serpentarius. Lineage (NCBI taxonomy): Eukaryota > Metazoa > Chordata > Aves > Accipitriformes > Sagittariidae > Sagittarius > Sagittarius serpentarius. The sequence goes on along the minus strand of JAVKLA010000047.1, from coordinate 20,531,534 downwards.
GTAATGGATATCTGACAATGTCTGCTATGTTACTGAAATTATCCTTCAAGTTTGATGTTTATGTAGTGACTAACAATTATAAGATTCCCTTAGGCATCTCAGATCGTGTTAGAGCAGAGATGGATTTAATTACCTGGCTTCGGAGAGTATCGTAGTTCATGCATTTGCTGATATTACAAAAGATGTACATCTCACACGCTGAATGTTTGCATTTCTTGAGTAGACTTCATTGCGCTTTGTAGGTGGTTTCTGCTCTCAGTTCAGAGTTTTGAAGGCCAAATTTTACTCTCCATTAGGTCTTTAATGATGATCCAAGACAAAGAAGCTGACTTACCTATCTTATAAACTCATAAGCTTAATAAATTTGCTCCAGCAATGCATAAAACAGTAGATGCTGTTCCTGCATCACAGTTGCACACCAAATACAGTGAAACACTGTGAATCACAATCTCCTAACACTTCAGTGGAAAAGAAAAAAAATTATATACACATCACTTCCGTAATTTGAAAAATATATAGTTACAAAACATTGCTTCCAGATGTATATCTCTGCTGCTTCAGCAGAGTCCGAGATAACTACTTCAAAATGAACAAGTGCAGGAGGAACATTGTCACCTCTCATTTTCATCATCAACAAAAAATCTTTATGGAGTCTTGCAGATCTCATATCTGTGGTCTAAAATATATCAGTCACTCAGATCGCTCTGGCTTTTTTTGATCATCTGCTGTCCAAAACGGGGTCAGGATTGACCTGAATATCAGGTATATTCAATGTGACCTTTGGCAGAGTGTCACAAACAGGCTCCCAAGCTAATGTTGTTCCTCTGAACAGTTTTTACAGGTCAAATGTGTGGCAAGTTCATACGGCATGTGTGAAAGCGTGGTGTGGTGTGAAGACTAGCTAGGATTACAGTGCAGCGGTGTTCACCCTTTGGGATGGAGGCCTCCAGCTGACATCGAGCTGATAAACGGTGGCCTCAAGGCCAGCTGTGCTCAAAAGATTTAGATTTTATTATAAATTTTAAGTGTGCTTTCTGAGCTGACTTGGATTTTTTCAGCTGAAATGCTGGATTCAGATCAAGACAGCTGTTGTGATCAGAAGTAGGGAACATCATCTTTCCAACTACCCCCCGTTTTTCCTGTAGAGGTCATTAAAAATGTAAAATTTGATTAGACATTCCTTCTCTTATGCAGCTTCTCATCTACTGCTTCAATGGATGCACCAGAGAGGCTAAGTCTTGCTTTTTGCCAACTGCCATGCTGCACAGCAGGACTGACAGGCACAACTGGACACTATCCTTTTTTCTTATCTACCAGACCTTGACAGCCGTTCCCACTATGGCTTCTCTCTCTAGAGGAGAGAAAAGTAAAGTCTAAGAAGCAACAATCAGCATCAGCTCTTAGTTTAAAGGACGCAGAGAATATCTCTAACTTGTGAAATACCTGTGTTCCGCAAATGACTGCAGACTATCATCTCATTCTTGCAGCACTAGCACCTTGTAGGGCCCTCACGGGGTTTCAGGGTAACAGCTGCGGGACACCGCTCTATTCCTTTTGAGGAACACTCTGTCACAGAGAGAGTGTACCCTGCTCTCTGAGTCTTTTGTCTTCCATACATGCTTTTGCAATTTTTTAAGGAAACATATGGCTTCAAAGCTGTAAAGGTTTTCTATAACTAGTATATCATGAGTTCAGGAGATGTTTGGGCAATAATGTGTGCAGGAAAGACTGGATTCAGGTAAATAGGGTGTATTCCCCATCTCTTGGTTTAGTGTTTTGGCCATCTAGCCAGAAGAAGTCCTGTGATCTCACAGGCTGTAATATGGTGGTGGATAGTTATTTGGTCTAAGGGTTAGACAAGGAATAAAACCTCTATCACTGAAGAATATAAGCAAACAGAATTTTTTCATCAGACTTACATGTGGTTTATTTTTGACCAAAAAAACCAACTGAAAAATCTCTTGCATTTTATTTCAATGGAAACTTCTGGGAAGGAACTGCTGGCTAAAAGAAAAATCACCTAAAGCCTTATATTAAATGTAAATGTCTGGTTTCAAACTTTTCGTAATACAACAACTTTTGAGGAGGCTAGGCTAACATAACTTTTCAAATGAAAAATCCTGATAGTTATTCTTGATAATTAATAAGTTAAGAAATAAAGCTTTCGGTTTTATTGAAAAAAAAAAAAACACAAACATTTTGGATAGCTGGAATTTTTCAAAAAGTCACACTTGTTTATTTCTTGATAAATCAAATGAAAATGTGATATCCCTTCTTCTGTTCTTCCAGTGTTCCTTAAGGCTATGTTTTGAGCTGAGTAAAGAAGAAAGATTAAAAACCAGTAGCACTATTTTTAAATACAGATTAACATTGAAATACGACTAGTAGAATTTTCCCAAGGAGAATTTCATTCCAAAATTTACCGTTAAGCTAAGCTTGATATTGGAAACCTCCAGAGAAAACCCAGACCCAGCATTGTGGATATGTATGGCAATTTACAGCAAATTGTTTTAAAAAAAGACAAACAATGTGAATACCAGATGTTTTAAAACAATTGCCCTTTGAGACTTTGTGTTAATAAAAGCCCACAGCTCCAGGGAATATTTGAAGTTAGCAGAATTATGCCAACAGAAAGCAATGCTTCATTTTTAATAAATTTTTTTGTTCTATAAGAACACCATATAGAGAAAATGAAGTGCTTCATATTTCCTTATCTATCAAGGTATCTTTATTTCACTAGGCTTTAGATAGTTAGAAGTAATTAGAGGTTCTCAAGTTCCCCTGCATATTATTTGGATGTTTCAGAGTAGTTCATTATTTTATATAAGTGAATACTGTGTCTACACTGTACTTTCACTTCCCAACACAAACAAATGGGAAGCAGTAGAAAATCAATGCTTTAGAGGGATAAGTGGTAAATGAAGCAAACAGACCGATGCCTCTTTTTTATTTTTTTCTAGAAGAAGCTCCAATCTGTGAGCTAATGCATTACAGAACCTGAAAGCAACCTCACATTTTATTATAACTTGTCTTAGAACTAACAGCATCTTCCTTTATCCACTGGGCCCAAATCATAAGTCTAGACTCAGGCAGAAACAGATGTCATGTCTCTCACAGACTGTAACTGTAATCAAGGTTTTATCAGAGATGTTTTAGGTTCTTTATATTGTAAATGAGCTGCTTAATCCATTAGGCTGATTATGCAAACCATAATCCAGGGCCAGCCTTTCAAAGTTCATTTTATAAATGGAACATGGCTATCTCACTTTTAAAGATTTCTGAAAAACAATTCACAGTTCCACACATTTGGGTGCATCTCTGATGGGAAATGTAAATGGAGTTGATAATGATTGCAGAATGTCGGGAAACTGCATGAGGCTTTTTATTAACTTTGATAAGTTATACTACATGCAGATGGGCCAGTGTGCTAGCTTCATCGTTCTTTAACCTTGGAAAAAAATAAGAAGCTGTTTGAGGCAAGACACATGGATGGATTTTTCCTTAAAAAAAACCCAAGACACCCCAAAACCAAAAAAACAACTCCCCTTAGGCTTTCATTTATGGTCTTTTCAGACTTTCTCACTACGAAGATAACTTAAAGAGCAGTGGTGATGACAATAATACTTAATATAAAGACTTGGGGTGCAATTAACAAATTTCTGTGCTTTTAAATCTGTATTAAAAAAATAGTGTGAAATATGTTTGCTCTAAGAGGAAAACTCATTCTGAAGTATGTTGAAGAAATACAAAGCATAGCATTCTACTCATATTGCATGAAGAAGGTCTTCTGAGCTTGCAAGTTGATTCCTGTGGTAAGATTATTTTATTAAAATTGCACTAAAATTCTACTACACATATGCAATTGTTTCACTGTTGTATTTTTGTGTAATATTGTTTCAGACATTTTGGGTGTAAAAGAACCTAAGGTTTGGGACTGTGAAAGAAGCAAAATAAGTATTCTGAGTGAACTTATAAAGTTCATTTTATCCTTCACCATGTCAAATCATCTCACTGGTATATTTAGAAGAGCTGGAATAAAATATACTCACATGTACATTTATCAGATCAGGACAGATATCACAAGAATCAAGTGATATTGTCCAGGGCTGCAGTTCAATTTATAAAGACATGTAAATGGGACTAATTCAACCACTAATGATCAGATGGCACTATTGCCTCATGTGAGACACTGGGAAAAAAAAAATTCTATTCTTGCTACCAGCATATGCATGGATAATGATTGACACAGAGAGATGCCCAAGAGATTACCTATATGACACTAGGTGAAAGGTTTTGTGTTTCTGCAGCAGAGTTAGAATGTAGGTTATATGGCTGCTGTATCACACCAAAGAAATTAAGGAAAAGAAACATGTAAGAAAATTTTTTGTTAACTAACAACAAAATAAAAATATGGGTTCACTTTTATTCTAACTTGGAGCAGTTTGCCATAACTTCACGGAAGTCAAAGGATCAAGCTCAATTTACAGCTACAAATACAGACCACCTAAAAGTCTGTAGCTATGCCATCTCATATTAAATTATTATTCTTTAAAAATAACAAGGTCTTCAGATTCATAATTAAAATAAAAATTTGGAGCAAAAACTTTTGCAGCTACAGCTTGAAAATACAGTAGAATATTAAGTATCGTGCAAAGTTTAAAAGATCCTTTTTTCATCTGTTTCAATTTAACAAAATCATGCACTAAAACAGAAAAATATTTATATCTAGATATATATATAATGACCTTTAGAGCAACTCGGAATCACTTTTTGATTAACTACAAAGTGCTGCTTAACTTTCTCCTTGTACCATTGTATTTCAAATACATGATACAAAAATAACTATGAGAGAATTAAAGAGAATAAGATGTTTCGTGAAGGTAACACAATTTGAAAAGATTTGATAAACAAATACATACAGTTAAGTAAAGTTTTGCCCCTATTCAGTTACAATTTCTCAGTTTTTGTTGGTTTCTAGACAGCTAGCATAATAATAATAAAATACCCAGGTAAGTGCACTGTTTAAATAAATAGCATGAATTTAAAGGAAATTGTAGTTATTAAACACATTTTTGCTTGAAAACACCAATCAATGGCCATGGACTTTATGGTACCAGGTCTTAAAAAGATTGTTGAGACCATAAGTAAAGCATTGATAACATCAACTGTATTGTTATAATGCATTCTCTTTGTGAGAACAAATATGAAAATTATGTATAACGCTGGCCTACAAAACCTGGAAAATAAAGGAAAAAAAGTTTCTGAAAGTGCATGTCAAGAATAAGAGTATGAAATAATTGTCTAAAATATTAGAAGAATGAAAAATGCTAATCTAGATGTTATTTTCCAAACAGGAATAACTTCCATTCTCTAAATTATAGACATATTAAAAAAACCCAAACACAACAAAAAACAACCAACTTTTTTGTTTCAAATCTATTTATCTTTAGTAAAGATATAAGAAAATTACTTTTTAAAAGGCCAACAGTTACATAGTCATGACAAAGAGAGTTCTATGTATTAATTTCATGTATTTCTACACTCATGCTTAAAACCACACACATAGAAACACATACACATATACACATGTAGATGTATGTTATGTATGCATGCATTAACCAGTGTCATGGTTTAACCCCAGCCAGCACCTCAGCACCACGCAGCCACTCACTCGCTCCCCCCCACACCCAGTGGGATGGGGGAGAGAATCGGGAAAAAAAAGTAAAGCTCGTGGGCTGAGATAAGAACAGTTTAATAGAACAGAAAGGAAGAAACTAACAATGACACTAA
>JAVKLA010000047.1:20514619-20525644 GCA_034782735.1 Sagittarius serpentarius | reverse complement strand
ATACCGCACTGAAAACACAGCACTGTACCAGCTACTAGGAAGACAATTAACTCTATCCCAGCCGAAACCAGGACAACCAGTTTCAAGGAAATTTCCTTGATAAGGAAGTTGACACTGCACATCAAAAAACCAAAGAAGTGCATTTTCTATGGTATATCTATGGATACTTTTGTTTATCATATGTGCAATACATTGACCTGCAATGGTAAGTCACATCTCAAGGAGATATCTCTGCTAGGGTAATGAAAATAAAAATCAAATTCATGACCTTGATTAAAGCCTACTAAAATAAAAGCTTTTTTTTTTTTTAATGACTCCTCTTTTAGAGAAAAATTAAAGCTAGGATCATCTACAACAAAATAAAAAAAGGTCTGCATTACTTGCTTGGCTTGAGGCAGATTTTTATGTGTATTTGAATATAAACAGGATTTAAAGCATTAGGCTGAAGTAGAGGAGAAGGAGGAAAATGATACCATGTAGCTGTATAGAATTTTTTACAGCTTGGAACTGTTAAGTTTTTCATTAGCTGTCTTTCACTCTATCCCAAGCAAAAAATAATAAATAGTACAGGAAATTCAGGGTATTCTTTAAATTTTGCTTTGATCATTCTCATGAAAAGAAATGTAGCAGGTCACCCACTTAGATTAAAAGAGATACAGTTGGAGAAGTTTTGGTAGATCTCACATCTTTCAAAAACACTAGGCCAGAGCATGCTTATTTTTCTATTAACACATACAATCAGGTCTTACTCCAGAATGAACAGTAGTATTGTCCTCTTATTTGTATCACTTTCTTATCCTTTGTTCCATGCTTTCCATCTGCATGTGAAAAAGAGTAAAGATCTGACCCGGACCACAGGAGAACTGACAGCTTTCTGAGTCCTATAGTAATGATCACATCCACAATGCAGAAATGTATTGTTGTTATTGTTGTTACGGTTAGCTCATCATTCATCATTGTTGTTATTGCTGTGGTCATTATTACTTCTATTTTGGTCAGAATCAATCTGTGCTGTGCCATTATTAGCTGAAGGTCTGTGCTTCTAAGTTCAACAGACCTGGTTGTTATGCAGTAGAATTATGCAGGTGTTACGTGTGTTTGCTTGTGCTTATGGGCTTGGACTCCGTTGATAGTCTGGGCTCCTGAAGAAAAAGAGGTTGGCTCTGTTATCCATAAAAGCTGCCTTACTTTCTCTGTTCCCTTCCATTACTCCATGTACAGTTTATGCTGATCTGACAGACTGATGGGAGAAACTGCAAACATGTCCACAGTCTCTCTTACTGGACTTTAAAAACATGGGAAAAAAAGAAACATCTCAGGAATATGAGGTCATAAGGTTGCTTTAGCTCCTTGTTGGCTTGCAGTGTGGAAGTAAGGTTCTGTGGAGCCTTATGGATTAAACTTTTATTACACAGTTGCTCTCTATAGATACTTCCAGTCCTACATTCCCAAGACAGACAGTAAAAACCGATACAGCTAACAATGTGCTGACAGATTAAAGAAAAGTAATAACATCTTTTTCATCCACTTCTAATTCTACTACTGAATGTAAGACAGTATGAGGGTTGCAAGGATGAAGCAATGTTCTGCCTTTGTGATCAGATACGTCCTTTTGTTATGTTTCCAGCAATAAAAGGGATTAAGATTTTCTAAATTAACTCTCTCCCAAATGGGAAATAAAACAGAGCAGCATACTCAGAAGTGTCTCTGGTACTGCTTCTTTCATTTAATTTGTATCCATTGCCTTCATGTGGCTGGAAGACCTTCAGTGATTCTCTGAAATTTATTGTTTTTCCCAAAAGACCTCTTCAGCAGCTTTAGATGCATGATTACTGCATGATCAGGCAGTCTTACATCTTTCTCTCTTTCTTTCCCCACATGAAGCTCCCCAATCTTTCCAGCCCATTTTGATCAGTATTCAGTTTATTTTTTGCAAGCGCAAAAGCACATCGATGACTTTCTATACCTCCTGTCTTTCCTGCATGTTGAGCTAGTTTGCCAGCCTTCCAGCTACAGGACTTTCTATTTTGCCTGGAAAAAAAATTCAGGAGATGAGATTCAGGACATATATACAAACCCAGCCCTTGACTCCTCTTCTTATTGCAAGGTGTGAGTCCTTTAGCTCTATATAAAAGACAATTTTTTGTCTGTAATAGTGCACATATTCCCAGTGAAGTGATTTAGTCCCATCATATATTCCTGAGGTCACCGACATCAGTGAAGTTATGACAGCAGATAATTTGGTTCATATGTAAATAAGACAGTGCTCAACATGAACATGACTATCAGGCTCCAACTAGGAAAGAAGTGAGAAGTAAACCTATGTATTATTGGCCATCTGTGTCACTGCCTAGTTACTCGATGAGGAAGCTGTAGCAGCAGCTCCAGTTCACTCCGCTTGTTTAGCCATCATGCATCCTGGTTTTCTTGGAGAAAATATTTTGCTCTGTATAGCACTAAGCTCCTCTTTCTAGCAAACAATGAGGATTTTTGACAGTGGTCAAAAACTTATGTTGGAAAATTGCACTTATGAAGGGCAAAACTTTTCAGTGAAACACGTCATTTTGATGAAGCTTCCAACAGACCCATGGATACAGCTACTTGTGTCTATGTTTGTAGTGCAAGCCCCCTCCTCCCCCTGAACAGACAGCTCAAGCATGATACTAACAGTGCCAATGAGTTTATTCCTTGACCACACTCTGCTACTGTTTGAGCCCACACCAGCTAAAACCTTTGGAGGCAATGTCTGTAGATGGTTTGGGAGATGTACATTCCAGGGACCAATATAATGGGTGGTATGGACAAGTTTTAACATTTTGATTGCTCTCCAATTTGTGTGGCAGTCCATCGCTATTCCATAATATATTTTGCAGATTCAAACATACTCTTTTGAATGCCTCAAGGCATGCAGTGCAGACATTCAGATTAATGCTGTAGAAAACCAGACCTAGTCCACCCTGGTGGGCTGCACTACTTCTTGCATTATTTCATACAGTAAGAAATTTAAAAATTAAAAAAAAAAAACTATTATATTGTGTCACAACTTGTGTCCCAGGGGATATCCAGAGACAAGAATTAGGTAGTGTGAATGCAGTCAGCATATGTCCCTGTAGACTCAAGGCTAGAGAACATTCCCTGGCACTTCATGTTTAAAGGTGCTTATGTGCATATAATTACTGCTAGGGCTTAGAGTCTAAGATCAGAACTCTGAGGCAGGACATGGCTGCTTTCAGGCTTTCTAAGCTCTTCATCAAAGATCTGGAAAACAGCAAAGACTTTCTGGCCTTCAGAGCTACCTCTTACCTCAGGAACTTCTCAAATTCCACTTTACATTCCAAAATAGGTCTCCCCCCCCCAAAAAAAAATAGTTCTAATGAGTCTATATGACTTAATATTACGTGTGTAAGTATACTAGAGCTGGGCATTTTGTCTTTGCATTTTATTTCTTTATCTCTCTTTGTCTTTCCTTCTGTGTTCCAAGAGATAGATAGCTATTTCTGCATAACCTAAACTCAGTTTTCAATGGTAACTGACAAGGCATATTTCACTGTGTAGTTATAATACTATTAATTTTTCTTCTCTGATCACATTTGTATTTCAGTACGTTGGTGGCTTGTCATTATGCCCATGAGTGGTGCCATACAGAATCCTTACAGCATGTGTCATAGCATCATTTCCATTCCACTGCTCCTTCCTCTTGTCCATTAACTAAAAATGCAAATACTTGCCAATATTTCTTTGATTCAATAAGATTTATGTAAGACTTCAGCATTGGTGACTGAACAAAGTACTGCAGCTGTTCAGACTTCCACTGTAAATAATTCAACTCAATGAGGTAAACGTGGGCTTTATTATCTTGCTTGCACATAATGCTGTAGCAATTCTATGGTGTTCATCACCCTGGCCTTTTCAGCCTTTTGTCAGCACAGGCCACTATGATTGTAGGTAAATGCTGGTTTGGAGAATTACGTAGACCATCTGCAAGGTTTAAATCATAACGCTCCAGGGATTAGAAAACTCACAGCACAAGGGGACAACAAAGAAGCAAGCAAAAACATCAACTACAGATCCTCAGTAGTTACTCCTGGCCAGGTGTTGGCAGCAGGTACCAGGCCACCCCTGCCGAGGGGCAGCCATGGGGCCTGGGCCTGATGGCTGGGAGAGAGCGGGCTCCAAGGAGTCCCCCCGGGGGCTCCCCCCTTGCTCAGGGCTACTCTAAGCACAGCCTTTGGTCCTGGCCAGCGTCTCCTGCCTGGCTCAGTGTTGCGGGGCTGTGGCCTGGGGGGTAAGCACCTCATGTTATCCTTAAGAAATAACGAAGTCAGGAAAGAGTGGGCAGCAGTAATGACATCTCTTGGACTTTTTTCTTTTAATTCTTCATGCAGCATCACATTTCTTAGTATTTGTGAGCTCTTACTAAGGCATTAACGTGTCCCAAAAGGTGGAGTAAATTTACCAAAAGTCAGGAAACAGGAGATAAAGTTTTTTTCCTCCATTTACTCACATTCGTATTAATCGATTTTCACTTATTCATTGCACTGCAGGTGTATAGTTTCAAAAGGACTTCCAAAAATCACCCAGTCCACCCCTCCTTGTCCTAAGGGAAGGATAATTATATGCAGGGTTGTTTTAATCTGGTTTATAAGCCTCCAGAGAGACAGATTCTGTAGTCTTCCTAGACAACCTAACCCAATGCTTCATTTTCCTCAGTTTGGTTTCACTTTGCTGGCCTTCTGTTCAGGATATTAACACACCAAACATTCTAGGATATGAATATTCTAAATTTTTCTACTGTCCCACCATGTTTCTATCAAACTGAGCTTCTAATTTTCATGTCCTACCCCAATACAAGTCCTTCACTCTCCTTGACCTTTTCCACCATAAGTGGTTTTTACCATTGTGCTTTTGTGGTATTTCTTTAGCTAGGCTAAACCAGGCCAAGTCCTTCAGCTATTCCCTACTGATCTCTCATTTTAAGCCTTCTGGTATTATTCTCCTTAATTTTCTTTATAAGGTGTTTACATTTTACAGAAACCTTAATGCCCCAAACTGAATGCATTACTCAAGACCGTCTCAGCAAGTAACAGATAGTGACTCGAAGTAGATGAATTTTTTTTTTTAATGTTTTACCCTTGTCTCCTCTCTGAGGTTTAGTCAACCAGCTCTAAGCTGCACAAGTGTACCCATTTTCTGTCTGGTTTCACATCTATTTATTTTTGCTTGGATTTAGAGTAGGAACATTCTTTTTTTTTTGCCTTTTTTTTGGGGGGGTATACTGGATAAAACCTGAGGAAACCCTATTTTAGCCATGTGAATTTGAATTTATGCTAGAAGAGGTGTCCCAGCACCTAATCTGGCATGTTGAATGCTCTTTGCATGGAAGTGTGGAGTTACAGCCTCTGTGGAAGCTTTCTGAAGCAAGTCCCCGAGCCTGTGTCTCTCCTGAGAGATTTAAGAGTGCCAGACATGTCATAGTATTTGAAATCTCACAAAGAAGGCAAAATACACAAACACTATTGTAAAGCAGGATATCTAGGCAAAACAAAAAAAAAAAAAGAAAAATCTTTAAAATGTGATTTTCTACTTCTAAAAAAGCAGCAATAATAATTGAATGTATACCAGCCTGGATCAGGCTATGAAGGGATTATTGGCAGGGTAGTACCAAACTGATCTTTGAAGCATCTGAGTTTTTCATTTATGCTGGATTCCTTCGTCTCTGAATTCAGCTGAGATTATGACTTGATGTCTCTGGTGAACAGGGATGGATGCACCACTTGCACCAGTAAGTACATATCCACTAGAGGATAGTGCAATATGGCACAGGCCAGGCTGCAATACTGAAACTGTAGGCAGAGTCAGACTCAGAAGCTCTAATGTGTGCATGACTGTGTGTGACTTCTGTAACTTTCAGAGATATCTTCTTCACAGATACACTGCAAATATTCAGGGAAACCACACTTTCTGTATTATTTATTTATTTAAATTTATCAAGGAAATCTACAGAACTGTTACTTAACGCATTACAGAAAACATATGGATTTCTCACAGAAAGCATCCAGAAAAAATAGTTGTGGATACTCAAATGATTTGAGTATAATGCTGACTGGAGAAACAGATATTCCTATATGCAGAATTTGAAATATACCTTGATGATCTGGCTTTTCTCACACTGGAAGAAACCTCTTTTTCCCTCTTTATTTCTCTCCTATCACCCATAACTTGAAGTATAATCTTTATTAGCTGAATTGGTATTTAGAATGTAGCACTGGCATCAGCAAAAATTGAGAATTCCTCATTTTCAGCTGTTGAGCTTTAGCCAGTTTCTTTGCCCAAATGCCGCATAGCAGAATTCTGAATCAGAAACCCATGGTCTCTAAATAGGAATCCAGTGGGAGGCAGAGACTAGTTCTCTCTGACATTTCAAAGGCATTGCTGACTAGAACTGATTGAATTTTATACAACATACTCATTATTCAGCATTCTGGGTTTCATCAGACTGTATACTCAGGAAATTTTTGGCACTCTTTAGTCAGCTCTATCATTTATAGAAGAATATTCAATCAATAACTCTTTCAGTGATTAATGATTAAAATTATCTGTGAGCTACTTTTAAAAGTAATATACCTGCACGTTCAGTGACTAGAGCGTCCTGTTAGACTGCTTAGAACAACTCCTCCTCTTTGGTTACTGCATTTGAAGGAAAAAACCAAAATATCAAGAAGGGATGTTTAGCAGACCTTCTAGAAGTCCTTAGTAATACAGATTTCAGGCATCTAGTAAGCTGCTAAACCAGAACCAGAGGCATCACTATTAAAACAGAAGTCCTGGCTGCCAAGAGCCTGAAGGCACAGCTTGTGGGAATCGCGGCAGCAGAATGGAGAGTAACTTGTGACAGGTGGAATCACTGTCCTTATATTTTGCTGCACAAAGGTCTGGGGAGGAAGAACCAAGTCTGTAATCTGGTAACATGTACTTCTAAGTACACAGTGACCTCACCATAGCTTCGAATTGCTTAGGGAAAACACACACATACACATACACACACTTACACTTCTCTAGGACTTGGCACTTCTGTCTAAGAGTGCAGAGAAAAAGAGGACTTGTTTAATCTTAACAGGACTCAGGTCTGTGTTTCTCTTACACGTCTGACAGCAAAAATTAGAAAGTCAGATGAGACATGAAAGAAGGAAATTAATCTGGCAAGCTGACCCCCTTCCATCATGAAGGAAAAAGGGACAAGAGCACATTCAATTGCTCTGACAAGAGGATTAAATATCCAGCAGGAACAAGCAAGGGCAAAAACTGCTGCCTGACCAAAGGAATCATCTGCCAACACATTGATTTTTGAGGGAACTGCAGAGTGCGAGGGGGGAAAATGAGATTGTAACTGTGACCAGAGCTATTACCTTGCATTTCTAGATTCACACCTGGGAAAAGATACGGAAACAATTCATCTGGTGTGGGCATTTAATCAGTTCGTCTTCTTCATAGAAGAAAAGAAAAATGCATGCAACTATGTCTAGAATAAGGTACTGAACTAATTTTTTTTTTCCTGCTAGAGATAGCAAACTGAGTCTCCATTTTAAATTGGGAGAATCGTTAGGTAAGACTGTTAGTGCCGTTTACTGGGATCTACCTGCTTTATATCAGCTACATAAAGGAATCGTCATTTTTAAGAAGGCTTTGGTTATGTACTTAAACAGGCAGGAAAATATGTCTCCCCTACCCTTGCATTCATATGCACATATTACTTCCTTAGAAGAATGTACTAATATTTGTGTTCAATTATCTCTGCATCATGGTCCAAATGCCCTGATACTGAAAATTGTGTAAATTCCTCTGGCATTACTCAAGGTAACTGTCAGGCACTAGAAAGCTAGTTTCAGACAGCAAGAAAATTCAGGCAGGTGATGGTGATATCTCTTGGTGGAGTCCTTGGACAGTGGTGATATCCCTTGGATGGTAAGTTTAAGGAACAGGGGCTGGAGTAGGTTGTCCATGATGGATAATGCGAATCTTCCTGAAATTCAGGAATGAAGGCTTGGACCAGAAGCACTGTGGGGCTCCACAGGAGCTCCGGGGCGCAAACAGAAGATCCTCTTCTCTGATCTTCTCAACCCAGTTACGGACTCTGCATCTTGGTATCTCTGCTGTCAGGGATCTTGGTTTTCTTTGCCAGATTGTGTTTTCCTGTCCATGTTCTTGATTTCCATCTCATGACTTGATGAATATTCCCCAATTATTTTTAAAGCTGATTATCTGATCGTGAAGCATATCCTAAAAATTACTTTATACCTTGAACAGGGAATTATTAAGTTTCAGTATCATCTGAGGGACTTTCAAAAACACTGCCAAATTTAAAAGCATATAAATAAATTTAGCTTGTAAGTAAACTTTCACATTTCCAGAGGCAATACACAACAGCATAATTCAAAATGAAGTTATTTATAATTTTATGAACACATAATTGGGTAATATCCTTCTTTCTGTCTGCCTCAATATACATATACCTCTGTGTATGTGCACACATATTATAGGCTTTATAACTGTAATCTGATCCAACAAAAGATGCTTCACAAACCTTAGGATAAACACGTGAATAACCTCACTGAAACTTGTGCTTCAAGAATTAAAATATATGATTGTTTTCTCGATTAGATTACCCTGTAGACACTTTACATGATAAAGACTGCTTTCAGAGCTATAAAGTCCGTGAGCATCACTGTTGGCAGTCTACTGCTGGGTAATGAAAAAACTTTGCAAGTTTTTATCAGGTTACTTCTTGCCACCTGAACCCAGATGTTCAGATCAGAAAGGAAGATGACTAAGCTCTAGGGGACTTACAGTGTGCTTACCCTTCTTCATAGCAAAAGGAGTGAGAACTATTTGTGAGCTTTCAGTACATTTTGTTTGTTTGTTTGTTTGTTTTGTCACTTTTGGAAGTGGGAAAGAAGGCATGGAAGAAGGATCATGGGTTTAGCTAATAAAACTTGGCCTGAATGAACACCTAGAAAAAAAAAATATTTAGAGTTATACAACTATCCCCTGCCTGTAAATCTCACTTACCTTCTCAACCCTTCTCAGGTTTCCTTTTCCTTTTGCATTTACAACATATCCTAATTCCTTGAAAGATTTCACAGGCACTAAGAAATCTTAGAGGCTTATTGACACATCATAAACATTCATGCTCCACAGACAGTATCTTGTCTGAATAGGACTGGACTACAGGTGTTTTTTTGGTTCATTTGTTTGCTTTTTTATTACAGTACCTTTAAAGAAGACAAATATTAATAGATTAAATAATGTCTACTACAGAATTACGTATCAGACATGAAAGAAACAGTACTCGGTGGTATACAGAATTTCAGTGGTCTTCATAAAACTGAGAAAAAGAACTTACTGAAATGTAGGGAAAAGTGTCAAGTGTCAATATAGAATTATTTTGTTTAACAACTGCTAAATATTGTAAATAATATTTACTGTAACACATGAATGTTATGAAAAATGTGTAGTGATATTTAAAAGAAGAGCAGCATATGTGCAGGCCTAAATAGATGTCTCAAGAAAAAACTGTGAATCATAGGACACTGGAACCAAGAGAAACCTCAAAAAGTAATATGAAAAAGGCTAATGACATAGTCAACATTTACATAAAAAAATAATTCAAACGAAAAGTGAAGAAATAGCTGTTATCTTAATGACTTCATTTTATTCTACAATTGTAACTGTAGAATAGTGGTTTTAGTGTATTAAGGACATAGGGTAGCTTGCTGTACACTCAAAATGGGATGCCTGCTTATAGGCTTTCAGTAATGATTTCATTTCTTTGCAGAGATATCATTGTAAATGGAACCCAGCAGAAATATGGGGCCTCCACTTATAGGTCAAGAAGGAAGAGAAGGGCCAACAATAGATTCTGTGTGTCTGCTGATATGTGAAACCAGTGATGAGTTATTTTCTGTAAATGTCTATAGGGAACATTGCTGGAATAGTTCCAGGGGAACCAGAAGCTGAACTTTTGCAGCCTTGTTTTACATCTTTAGATAAAGGTATATTTCATTTTTGACAGCCTGTGGATGTAGCCCTGTAATACTGTATTATCATTGTTAGCAACAGGCCATAAGCTTTTGTGGTGGGTTAGCCTGGGCTAACAGCCAAACTCCCATGCAGCTGCTTGCTCACTCCCCTCCTAAGTGGAAAGGGTAGAGAAAATTAGAAAAAATCCCAAGAACAAGTAAATTCATGGGTCAAGGCTAAAATTCATGGGTCAAGGCTAAAACAAGAGATTAAGACTATTACTGTTGCAGGCAAAACAGACTTGAATTTGGGAAAAATATTTTATTGCCAATTAAAATGGATTTAGGTAGTGAGAAACAAAAAGGTAAACATTAAAACAACAGCTATTGTCTTCTTTTTCTCAGGTTCAGCGTAACTCCTTCAGCCCTAACTCCTCTACTCACCCCTAGAGCGGTACAGGGGGATGGGGTTACACAGTACATAGCAGTTTCTCTCTGATGCTCCTTCCTACTCATCCTTCTCCTCTGCTCCAGCATAGGCTCTCCACAGGTGGCAGTTCCTTCAGGATTATCCATCTGCTCTGGCATGGATCCTGCATGGGCTGCAGGAAAATCTTGGCTCCAGTGCCTGGAGCACCTTCTCCTCCTCTTCCTCCTCCTCTGACCTTGGTGTTCCCTCTGCTGCTTCTCACTCCTTTCTCTCCCCTCCTCCTGTCTCTGTGCAGTGTTTTTGCCCTTTCTTGAATATGTTTTCCCAGAGGCACCACACATGGCTGACGGACCCAGCTTTGACATGCAGTGGGTCTGCTGCAGATATGGCTGTAATTAGCTATGTCTGGCATGGGGCAGCCCTGGTCTCTTCCCACAGAGGCCACCCCTGCAACCCCATCCCCTTTACCAAAACCTCGACACTTACACTGAATACAGCTTTGTAATTGTCGTGGTTTAACCCCAGCCAGCAACACAGCACCACGCAGCCGCTCACTCGCTCCCCCCCCACCCAGTGGGA
>JAVKLA010000047.1:20502919-20514519 GCA_034782735.1 Sagittarius serpentarius | reverse complement strand
ACTGAACTGAAAACACAGCGCTGTACCAGCTGCTAGGAAGACAATTAACTCTATCCCAGCCGAAACCAGGACAGTAATGAATGATGACTGAGGCTTGTCAGGCTTTGTCTGTACTTTTTTTGGCCAGCCTGCATCTTTGTTTTACTCGGTTTCGCCATGACAGCAAATTCTTTAGCCAGGTGACTATGGCTAATTTGTTTTGGTTTTCATTTATCATTGTGTGGTACCACTACAGTTTTATATAGATAGCAATAATAAGTAATTATTCCATGTAGAATGAGATGTTTGTGCCCCTAACGTAATGATGTAGTATACAGCAATACAGGCCTGGTATGATAAAGACCTTGAAGAGTGGAGATAGGATGTGGCATACAGGAGTGCAGGTCTAGAAGGACAAGAGAAAGGGTACAGGGCTGGCAATGGAGCCCCCACGGTCATCAACAACTCATCAATAGCCTGTTAAAGACATGCAGACCTGGAGATAGACAAAGCTGGTTTTACGCGTAACCATGTGAATTCAGAGATGGTGAAGGACACCAGATACTGACAATTCATTGTAACATGCCACCCCTGTCCCCTTCCTCCCCATGAACGTCGTCCCAGACGAAACTACTGACCTCAGCACCCAGAGCAGGGGAAGGGTGAACACAGACCCAGGAAAGAGGCAGAAACCAAGAAGTGTGTGTGTAACAAGTTTAATGGCATTATTACTATTATTGAGACTTTTCCTGTATAAAAGTATTCTAAAGGTACAATTCTGTCTTTTTCTGTAACAATTAGATCTAGACTAATAATGATTAGACTTTTAAGACTGCAATTACAGTAACAATAAATTCTTGGCTTTATACATATATATACAGAAAATGTTCTTTCTCTTTGCTAATAATCAAGATATTGAGTGTAACACCATAAGGGTTGAAATTGGAGAGTCTTGCAGGAACATAAAGTCTTAGACTTTAAGGAGTGTTTCATAAGGAAGGTACCTTATTTTTAAAAAATTTCAAGTGCTTTTCTGTTAACATGAAATGTGGACAGCCTATTACGGCTAGTGATGGCTAACCCTCTGGGCGGTGGCTCTGTGACTCAGACCTTAGGTTCCAAGCACTCTTCAGAAGCCTCCACAAATATTGCCTCCAGCTCTTAGAAGGTACTATAAAATATGCAGCTGTAAATCGTGCCTTATCTTTTCATTTCATGTACACTAACCAAGTTGGTCCTCAAACTCTCCTTTTGTCGGATATTATAGAACATTCATTCTTGCCACACAAAGAAGCCACAGCACCATCTGGAGAATGATGGTTTGATCAGATTGGCATTAAGTGCAACAAGTAGAAACCAATTTTTATTTCAGGGTGAGGGAGGACATCACTGCCTAGCGATGGGGAAGTAGATGACCCGAAGATTCTCTTATTACTTTGGATTTGCTTTCTTTTGTAACTTCAAGCACATCACTTCACCCCTTTGATTCTCTGTTCCTCTCCTACCTATTTATCTGTTTGGTTTACTGAAATTGTAGGCTTTTTAAGGCCATGACTGCCTCTCACTATTTGCATTTAATGCTGGTAAAGTATAAAGATAATAGGTTCCTAATCTTGACTGGGGTGTCTTGCTGTTGCCATGGTACACAATGACAAGTTTCTTTGATGAGGCAAGGAGATTTGCAATGAATAACAAAGATACCTTTCTTTTTCTTTAAGGAAGAATACAGGCAAGTATCAGAAATACATAGGCAACTATTGTTTAATATTTAATATCGCTACAGGTAAATACACCAGGTAAATACCAGCACAAATACATATAATACATTTAAATCAGTGTTCTGTGGTGATGCTGGTAGCTTATAGCTATTATATCTTCAGATACAGAAATGCAGTTTCAGTTCAAGTTTGACACAGCTTTACCTGGTGACACAGCGGAAGTGCTGGATTGCCTGCTCTGACCGTGTCACTTGTAATGAGTGACTTTAATATCTATGCTAATAAAGCTTGCTGCATCCCCTGTATAAGCTTGACACAAGCCCCTGTGGCAAAGAAGGAACAGCTATCTAAATTAAACTGAATATGTCTTGACTGAAAATGAAGGAAATTATATTAACCAGTCACCTGTGGGTACATGTCATATGCTACCTTGTGCTGAGTTTGCTGGTATAACTCTCTGGTATACTAATTTATTTCAAGTTTTGACATAGCAGATAAGGAGCGTCTCCGTCACTGCAAGGAGACAGATTGGCACTCCATCGTAGCAGTTTACTAAAATCTTTCTTTTGCTCCTAGCAACTTGCTTTACTACAGGCATTTTGTCTACGAAATATGTGTGACATGGGATGGGGCTTGTCCTACTGAGTTCTACAAGAGTGCGCTAAAGTCCATGACATATCCAGTCCTCAGATAGCATATGAAATCTGCTTAAACCAGGGAAGAATACAGGATTGAAGGGATTTATAACTGCCTTGAGTTAGACCAACCAGGTTTTAATAAGTCAGAAGGCTTTATTTACATATACAGAGGTAATCAGGTTATAATTCTGCAAAAATTATATACCAGTGTCTTAAATCTTCATAGTGCTGCTATTGTTGGAGTTTTTTGAGGGTGCCCAGAAGCCTTCATTACAGAGTAGGATCACAACACTGTTTTTGCTGTACAAATAGAGCATAAAAAGGACGGCACATCCAGCTGGCCCAGAAGACAAGAAATGCAGAAGGCTGAATACTCCAGTTCTCTTTTCCAGCCATGGAATTTATCCTCTGCCTGATATTTTCCTGCCATAATTTCTACATTTGCTAACAGGATTGAATTTATTTTCCCCATAAACTGCTACAAAATCATGGGATAAAATAATGATGCAATGGATTAGGCCATGTAATATATCCCAAACATTTCACAAATTGAAGCTGACCAACTACATTCTGTGTTGAGCAGACCTGTTCCTGGAATAGAGTGCACAACAGGGTGAAACAGCTAGAATAGAAGTGTCAGGCTGTGTAAACCCAAATTTTTCTCTGACTTGTTCAGATTGTCTTCACTTTAAGTCTGATTAGTTGGGCTTTAAGTGAATGTATGAGTTTCATCCAAGACGAGTGTGGAACAGGGCAATGGTTTGCACTGCTGTTGCACTGTGGAGCAGGTCAGTGCCAAGACATGTAAGAGGGATAGAAAAAGTAGACATTAACATCAACTTAGACATCGCAAAAAGTTCTCAGGCAAAGAAAATGTGGAACTTGTTCAGACTCCTATCAGTAGTTTGAAGCAAATGAATGTCTGCACTATGGCATAGAAAGAAATATTAATTTCCAGCACCTTCTCCATGATTATTCAGTTAGAAATTTTTAACTAAAGACAACAAGAAAATCATGCTCAATTATATAGAAAAAGAGGTCATGCATTGCATTCTTTATGGAATTTCTTTAGTCATATGCTCCATATCTCATCTTTTGCGGTGTGCCTTCCACACTGCATGACATATTTATTTTCTTTAGGAACATTGTTGCATCTCAAAAAAATCATGGCAAAAGAGTAAGTTAAGGTTTATTTTTATTATTCATCCAGGGACTGTTCTCAAAACATTTTGATCCTTCAAAGCATTTTAATTTTGCTAATTTGAGATCTATATATTATTGTAAGTGGCAACAGCAATTATCATTGATGTTTTCCATAAATCTCAGCTATATTTGGATTCAGATGCTAACATTTATAAAATCTCATTAGAAAACCTTACCAGGAAGGAGAAAAAGTCATAGGAAATGAATTACATTGAAAGTATACAATGAAAAGAACACAAAGATTTCTGGAATGATCAGAGTAATGTAACATGTCCTCATGAGGAAACCAACATACAATGCAGTGTTACGGTACATTTAATAGATGGCTTATGATAGGCATATATTTTATTAAACCTCCAATTTATGATTTTGGTTATTTTTGACAAATTAATGTTGAGACTTGCTTCTGAACAGCACTGCAAGTTGAAAGTCCTTTTCTACACAATTTAAAATGTTTTAAGTTGAGAGACATTTTTCACAGTGTACTACGACAGAGATATGCTTCAGTATTGAAATAGATTTTTAAATGAAAATCAAATTTGGACATTATCTTTGTCCTCTCTTTACCTCTGTGCATTTCTGTCTGAATGAAAACATTCAGGTTTTTCCTCTGTGTCTTAAAAAGTGATTGCAATGCTTGAACGATTATTTTCATGTCTACTCAACTTCCTTATTTTCTAGACTTCCTGAACTTTGCATTGCCCTGATCTGGAACACTTTGTCTTCAATATAATTTTCCTGAATAAGCCTTCTAAAAAGATTATTTTTCAGTAGATACTAGTTCTGCACTCTATCAAATGCAAGCCCATATATTTCTTGTTTGATCAGCTGCCCGTTTGAATTAGGATATCCACCAGGAAATTGCTTATGCTTAAGCTGGAATGCAAGGCAAGTTCAGGTAAAGATTTAAAGAGCCTTAGCTCTCACAATAGTCTATGTGTTAATGCTGAGTTTACTCAGTTTTCACTGCCTGAAAAAAACTCATTATTTCACTTAGAATAAGGCTGTGCCTATGGGTTATCTTACCTCATGGTAATTCAGTCCACGTGGCCATCAGTCAATCTTATACTGACATCTGAGTGTTGCGGGTGGAGTGACTCACTTCACTAGTAAGAGAGAAGTAGCAATATGCTTATTGATATAAAACAGTTTAACAAAGTTTGATAGTAAATGCAACGGTGGTTTAACAAGATACAATGGCAAAGTTCACTTGATATTTACTGCATAGAGGACAGGGTCAGACAAAACTGTCAGGGAGCATTAACAGCCATCTAGTCCATCATGGTTAAAGAGTACAATAGCATGTTTTGTTGCAGTGATTGATTTTTTTTCAATTTTCCTGTCTTTGTGATCTTTTTCAGGCTGTATTTTTGTCTGTTTCACACTGCAAATATCACTCCTGCATTTAGCACCACAATGGAAACCAAGGGTACAGACTAAATCCTAGGAAGATACCAAACAGAGGTCAGGAGTACCGACAAAATGGGAAAGCCAGATTTAATATTTTCTAGTGGTTTACAAGTGTTTATGGAATTTACCCAGTTTCCTGGCCCACTGTAGTCAGTAGCTCTCATGATCAGGAGCACTTACTGGAACCCAGTAGAACATGCTGGATGAATATTTGTTTTTCACCATAAGAGAGGGCCACCTGTTTGGAAGGGGCACTGAGAACAGGAAGCAGGACATGGTTCCAGCAAATCATTCTTGACTGCTTAGATGTACTTAACCTCAGTAATAATGAAGGATGGTCAATCCCATCTGAAAAGCTCTTGAAATCAAGGGATTCGTAGATGAGATTTCTATTCTATTCTGGTCTTTGTCAAGCATTTGCCACTTTAAGATGTTCATTTCAGAAATAATTGTCTGAATGATGTAAATGCAATATCTTGCGGCACCTTCTTTATTTTTTTTAACCTTTTCCGGATGGAAAATTGAGTTGTGGCATTTTTTAGTCCTACTTTTTATTAAAATATCAAGACATAAAATTTAGATTACGTACAAATATACAAGGTATAAACCAAATAGTACAGTAAGTCCAAAATGTGGGGATTAAATGAGATACATGCTAATACACTTCATAGTTATGAACATCTCATCTGAAAATGAGTTCAATGTGAAGCTACATCTATACCATTATGACCCATATGGTTAACAGCAAAAAGTGTGAGAAGATTCAGTGTGTTCAGGAAGGGCTCACACCCTGTGGCTGCAAGCAGTCTCAGTGCATTTCACATTAACACTCAAATCAAGCTTTTTTCGGTCTCGTAGCTGTCATCTATGTGTTATAAGTTTTCATCTGATACTTCACTCGTGATAATCTATTCATCTGCCTAGGAGGAGTTTGAACAAAGAGATAGGCACAGACAGATTAGTGTCTTATGCATATGAATCACAGGTATAATGTGTTTACATTAGAAAACAAATTAGGTCAAAGAAATAGAACTTCATGTAAAGAGAGGTAGCCTCCTTGTACTAAATTTCTAGTCTCCTAGAAACACAGAGGCACAGGAAAGCACAAGTTCATGAATAAGCTACATCCAAAAGAAACTAGCCCTAAATTGTCCAATGTTTTTAAAGCTTGGTTGAAATCAAAGGTGTAGTTTAAGGGATATTTCTTAGTTTGGACGATCTGTTTCACTGTGTTTAACAGATATATCACATATTGATTCAAAGAAACTACAGTAGAGAATTGCAGTTATTTTGCTTGTAGTAATATGATATGTACTAGAGTCCTCACTGAATAATCCACTATTGTTTAAAGCATGCTTTTACTTTAAAAAGAGTATTTTGCAAAACACTCAATACAAGGATTATTCTTTATTTGTACAATTTGCTTGTTACTACACATCAATTAACATCTGCAAGCATCAGTTCCCAAGTAACCCATTAGTGGACAAATGGTCTTTTATTTACCATTTTACGGCCCATAAATTTGAAGAACTCTTTAACATTTGTTGAACTGTCCTGTGGAATCCATATTAAGTACAATTTTTTTTAAACTCTACTGATTAGATATTTAATTTGCTCTGATTTTATAGATCTTTGAGTACTCAGCAGATTGTTTATAATTTTAAAGGCCTTCTGCTTCTCACATAAGTCTTTATGACTTAATCAAATTGGCATCTGTTGCCCTTACCTGCATTTGGAATTACTCACATTTCATTTGCTAGTTTTTCCAAATGTTTCTTGGATATTTTTTACATTTTCCTAAGGGAACAGAGGGTAGTTTTTGTTTTGGAGTTATTTTCATAGATACTGAAGAAAAATAAATCTTGTATTAAAAAAATCCTATTGCTATTTATACTCCCCAAGAATCAGGTTACATAAGCTCAAAGCATTTATGTATTTTTTTTCTCTTGGTACTTATTCTGTTTCCTTTGTTTGTATAACTCAACACAATTGAATTCCACACAACATGGAGTAAAGTGGGTTAAGTAATAGGTTTTTCAAAGACATATAATGATGTCAGCAGTCTCAGCACAGTATATCTACACAGAGACTGACAGCAAAGCTATACCAGATGCATTTCTCATTTCTCTTTTTAAAGGAACAGTGGATTTGCCATTTAACTGCCAGGAGATGCAACATATCCCTTCTGTAAATACAGGTTGTTTGGAGTAGTTATTATTGATGTTCCTGCTGAGTAACTGTATTAGGATGTTTGTGTGCTTGCTTGTTTAACACTAAGGTCCACACCTGGAATTTTACTTTTTGTAGCTGCAGTCACAGCATTATCTGGTGATTGTGCCTGGGTTGGCTGTAATTGTGTTGGGATCTGGAGTCAGCCTTGCTTGATATATCATGAAGAAGGTGTATTCATTTTTGTTCCTGAGCTTTACAACAACCTATCCGTTTCCCCTTTCTATGCTTCCATGAGAGCATAGGAATTGTGCCCATCTGTTGCCCTGTGTTACTGTGTTATACTGAACGACAGCAAACATAATCTTTATAATCAGAAATACATCTTCTCTTAGAACTGATCTATTCTTCACATATAACTCTTTTACCCCACTAATTTCTGGTATTCCAGGGACCAACCTTTTCCATGGGCTTTCTGTACTTTATTAGCCCTGTTCAGAGAATGCTGTTCTACTGGCTGAATGTTTGGCAAATGTTTTAATATCACAGGCATCTGTTCACCTACATCATTTTTTCCATATTTTGTCCTTCTTTGAAATGGTGCAAGAGAAACTGCTACAGGAATTTCTCTTCTGGGATTCTGTATTGCATTCAAGCAGACCTTTGTAATTTTGCAATCTTGCACTACAGACTAGCAAGCGCAGAATGCAGCAGGTTGTCAGGAATGTTCTCTAGGGAGCTGTGATCTGTTCCAGCTAGTATTGGCACCCAAGCAAGGTGCGTACTGTACCCATGAGATTTCTACAACAGTGATGGATAATACTTTTTTTTCTCAGTTTAATTTTATTTCACTACTGTCATTCATTTTGAGGTCAGTGGGTATCCTTCCTGCAACAATTCTTGTGTTGTTTTACTGTCATTTGATTTTGAGGTGACTTCCTGTTTGGGGCGAGAGTTTTATCCGAATTTTTCTTCCATTTCTCCAGCTCTTCTAAACATCATATTGTTTGGCTAATCTCAGTATCAAACTCCTTGGCTAAATCACATTCTAATGCTTTTTGAGAAAAGGCTTTAAATTGTTTGGATGTTTCATTTCATTCAGGTCAAATCTGATGCCTCCTGTTTCTAGTAGGTGACCAGGGGGACTCGCTCAACACAAACTTCCGTTCTGTTGTGATGCAGTCTTTGTGTGTGTTGCTGGTGAACACTACCATCAGTTTTCTATCATTTCACTGATGCTATTTAATGCAAGAAAGACTCTAATGACAATTTCAGTACCTGTTAGTACTACAGTACTTCCCCCTTATTTTTTGGACTATCTATTGTCCATAAGCTATATAAGAGTACAATCATTTTCCCATGCAGGGTACTCCTGGTTTCGGCTGGGATAGAGTTGTCTTCCTAGTAGCTGGTACAGCGCCGTGTTTTGAGTTTGTATGAGAAGAATATTGGTAATACCCTGATGTTTTCAGTTGTTGCTAACTAATGTTTAGACTAAGTCAAGGACTTTCCAGCTTCTCATGCCCAGCCAGCAAGAAGGCTGGAGGGGCATAAGGAAATTGGGAGGGGACACAGCCAGGCAGCTGACCCAAACTGGCCGAAGGGGTATTCAATACCATGGGGCGTCATGCCCAGCTTGGCAGGGGGGAGGAGTATGGCTTGGGCGTCGGTCGGTGAGTGGTGAGCAATTGCATTGTGCATCACTTGTCTTGTGTCTTGCAATCCTTTTTATTATTATTGTCACTTTCTTGTCGTTATTAGTGTCATTGCTAGTTTCTTCCTTACTGTTCTATTAAACTGTTCTTATCTCAACCCACGAGCTTTACTTCATTTTTCTGGTTCTCTCCCCCATCCCACTGGGTGGGGGGGAAGTGAGTGAGCAGCTGCGTGGTGCTGAGTTGCTGGCTGGGGTTAAACTACGACAAGGGCATAAGCTGGTAATATTCAGACTGAGCATCCAGTACATAAATACACTTCCTGCCAAAATGTAAGGTGGGTACACGGCGTTACTGCTTGCATCTCATGAGCTGACATGTATGCGGATCAGCTGGTGCCTTTCTTTTCCACTACATAGTTAATCCATGCCCGTTGCTTCTTAACTTTTCAGTTATGCCACGTGTGCTATTTTGGACACTGTTCTTAAGTACAATCACTGTGGTATATTCACTGCTGTCTCTGTATTTGCCAATACACCCATTTTGCAATGTTCTGGTAGGCATCCTACATCTTCAAAGAGATCAGGAAATTGTTTCCACATCTTCTCTGATGTGAGACATCCTTTTCTGGATCTGGGACCTACTCTGTCTGTGCTTCTGTTCCCCTACTGAGAAGCAGTAATAATGATGATCACTTTCTGATGCTTTTTGGGGGCCTAAGTCAATTTAGATAGAAAACTCTTTTAGGATGAAAAAAATCCCTGTCTCTGTGGTTATTACATACACTGTATAGTGATAGTCTATCTTCCCACTAGCATTTGTAACATTTTGCAAAGAGTACAGAAATTATTTCCTGATTTACTACAGATACATAGTAGAAGATTGGTATAAAAAGCACTACTGAGGTAAGTGTTGGCAAATCCAAGTCTTTTAAAAGCATGCTCTACAGCCATTTGCCCCACATAGGGCCCAATCTATCACTAACTGACCTTTAAAAAAAAAGAAGAAAAAAAGACTAATTTTTTTAATATATTATAGATTTTTTAAAAAATAGTCTCTTAAATCATATGATGAGGTACAAGCTGGTTCACTTTTATGCTTTCAGTGCAGAAAAATAGAGATGGTATTTTAACACAACCTCTGAGTGGAGGACCTATATCTGTAAAACCTTCCCCTTCAACGCAATTTTTCTATGGCCTAAGGGCTACACTGTTTTTAGAAGAATACTTTATTTGTTAACATAACGACATCTCTTATTACATATAGTTTTACTAGAGCTTCTCTAGTATTTTTCTGAGGGAACATAATACTTTATGGCTAAGAAAGCACCCCTCTTGGAACCTATGATTCACAAATTTCAATTTAAATGAAAGGTTTTATTCAATGAAGTTTCCCCCAAAATTCTGTTTTATATATTGTCAGATGTTCAAGCATGTGGGCAGCAGCAAGGATTATATGTCTTTATTTGTCTACCTGTGCTTGAAAAAAGGAGGTTGAAACTCCATGTGAAAATTTTTTGTGCCTCTTAGTGTCAGTAATGAGTTGTCTGGAGGACACACATATTTCCAACTGTTTGTTTTGAACTTTCAAATGTTGAGTATGTTAACTGAGCATATTTAGCAGATAATTGTTTTTTTCAGTGAACGAAACCACTCAGCCTAATGGCTAACTCACTTTCAAGCATACAAGGGAGTGCAAAGAAGAAACAGAAAAAAAAAATTTTTTCTTTTGTGCAATAAAGCTGTGACAAAACTAATGAGTATGAGACGACAGAGTAAACCAGTGAATGTAACTCACATGAGCAAGAATATGTATTTGCTCATGTAATATTATGAAGGTAGAAAGGGGGAGATCAAGTAAGCAATATTTGTGCAAAGCAATTGAAAACCTAATAGTCATTCTGTGTGTCTTCTAGAGAGATGGAAATGAGGAGAAGAATTAACTTCATTTAAAACTGAAGCTGTGAGTAGTGTACTGGTGTTAATATAGAAGAGAGATTATGGTTGTGTTTGGCTTTTTTTTTCCCTTGGATTTTATTTTTCCTTAAGAAATTTCCTTATGTTGTTTCTTCAGCACTGCTGTGCATCAGTTCAAGATGACTGTTACAAAAGCGAAACTGTTTCCCCTCTGTTGTCTCGCTCATATCAGGGGATTGAATAGCTGGCAGCAGACCTGGGTGAACAGCAGTAATGTTAACTTCAGTTGTGAATTTATCCTGCAGTATGTGTACGGTTTTCATTTTGCTCCACTTCCTTCATCATATCACATTGTATTCATGCACAGATACCACCTCCTGAAGAAGACTGTCTTTTTTCAGGTGGCTAAAACCTGTTGGCTTTGCTCAGAGGCAAAGCTACTGACATAGCCTGTATTGGACCATTCAGATGATAGAAAACAGTAATATTTTCTGCATATATAAAGAACTTATTTTGCAAAGAGTACTTTAGACATATTGAGTTTAAATATGCACAGCCGAGAACAAAAATAAGTAGATAAACAAAATATATGCTTTCATAAATGAATTCAAAGCAGTTGAACACCCTTTCACTAATTCAGTGGAAAAACACTCTTTTCCACTTATTTATATTTTCATACTTCCGTTATATCACCCTCTACCAGTATTCATCCCTGCAAACCATATTTTTCCTATTGAATCAGGTACTTAAGCAGGTAAAGGATATATATTAGCTTCCTGTATGCAACAATTTTTTCCTTTGGTATGTGAGGTGTATGCATTCCTAATTTTAATGTAAGATACTGTCCTGGTTTCGGCTGGGATAGAGTTAATTGTCTTCCTAGTAGCTGGTACAGTGCTGTGTTTTCAGTTC
>JAVKLA010000047.1:20491515-20502819 GCA_034782735.1 Sagittarius serpentarius | reverse complement strand
CCCCATCCCACTGGGTGGGGGGGAGCGAGTGAGCGGCTGTGTGGTGCTGTGTTGCTGGCTGGGGTTAAACCACGACAGGTATGTAAGTATCAAATAAATTTTACAGCCTAATACAGTCTAAAATGTGTTAAGATTACATTAGTGTATTCATTCTTGAACTGTTTTCTTCCAAAGAAAAATAAATCTTATTTAATTTCTTTGTATCACTAACCACTTAAAAATTACTACTAATGTACACAGTATAGTTTTACTGTACCAGAAATTTTGAAATGCTACAATTAACAGTAAGTAAACACAACAACTGAATGTATTTCCCCTCTTTTTAAAGCTCTTCTTGAGTATAACATTCTGATTAACAAGATAATACTGTCAGTATTTCTTGAAATTTTCCCTCTTTCTGGTAAATCTAAAGACTGCTGACTTTTGTGTGGAAATTTGGAAATGAATGTCTTTATTGGTAGTCAAAACTACAAAGAACAAAATAACAACAGATTTGTTGGCCTGACAGGTAGGCAGACTCAGAAAGAAGATCCGTATTAAACTGCATGTTTGAAAATTGCTGCAAAGAGTCCTGGCCACAGTCGTATTTGTCAACAGCAGAATGTGCAGATCTTGAAAGTTCCTTGCTGGGAGATCTAAAAAAAAAAAAAGGGACCCAACATACTATTGCCCTGAGGAATTACAGCAGTTAAGCCCATGTCCTAGCCACAAAGCATCTTCTTTCCTAAATGCAGTATTATAAACCTGTCCCAATATTTTCTGTTCTGTAGTTGCAATCAGATTTCTAAAAAAAGTACTAGTAAAATGTGTAAGAAGGAAGCTTTTCTCTTTCCACATTTTCAGAAGCATTTAAGTTTATTTGAAACATGAGTTTCTTAATATAATGGTGATGAATAGCAAATATGACATTTTTTTCCCTTTTTATTGGTGATAGTGTCTTAAACTGAAAGTCTGAGATACAATAATCAAAGACACTATGAAAGTCTTCACTGAACTTATCTGCTTCACTGGGCCTGACTCAAAATCTCCTAACAGTATTGCCAGTCATGTGCAGCACTCCCAGGAATCATGACACAAGTCCTTAAAATTATTCCTGGATGGTTATAATAAAGGTACTCTGTTTTCTTGTTGGCATGTCAGTTCTTTAGAAAGTAGCCAGACTCTTTACCAGAAGTAAATTACTTTAAGAAGTAATCATAGTTGGTTTTATATTCAAGGTTTTAGAAGGGTAAAAATAACATAGGCTTATGTTTCTCATAAATTATGATATTAAGTGGAATACCAAGAACAATTAGAGAATTAGGAAGTTTCTCATTTCTTTCACCTAGTAAGAAGATTCTCTTAATTGTGATAATTCACTGCAACTTGCATTTGTATTGCAGATTTTAATTTTGGTCCACTCATCTCTCTACTAAGGGACAGTTCCATTCTGGAAAATGTTCACTAGAATGCTGACTGTTTTTATATTAATACATCTTTCTTGTCAGTTTTTATCTTTGAGATGTGCCTCTCCTGGATGTAGTTTCAAA
The DNA here is from genome assembly GCA_034782735.1 of Sagittarius serpentarius. NCBI lineage: Eukaryota > Metazoa > Chordata > Aves > Accipitriformes > Sagittariidae > Sagittarius > Sagittarius serpentarius. The sequence goes on along the minus strand of JAVKLA010000047.1, from coordinate 20,501,290 downwards.
TAGTATAGTAAATCGTGTCAATAATGAGTTAATTTATGTATAACTTACAGTTGACTCAATTCACACAAGTATTCTCTGTGCAGTCACGCAAAGCAGTTTCACAAAGATTTGTGGCTTGCATATTCAGCTTCCTATTCAGTAAAGGTTCTTTTTGTTTGTTTTCATAAAGCTCTGTTTTAAGTCTCTTACAAACTGATTCGCATGAGCACTTTACTGCCTTACTGTCCATGATTATATTTATTTTGGTGAACAAGGTAAAAATGGGCCATAAAGCTTCCATCGCTCTTGTTAACTTACAGCATCTGCTCTAGTAATAAGCACCTGGTTGGGTAACTTTGACATCTGGGAATCTTTCAGTTGATGGACTTGCCCTTACTGAACATGCCAGCAGAGATGATGAAAACATTATTAGATCTATTTCAGTCTTCTTTTTGTAGTCCTGTGTACCTTTGCCAAAGTTGTAGCCTGCTGGTGCGACTTATACGCACTTTTTTTCTTATTTGGACAGTTATAAGTTCTATTTTGTAGCACCTGCCAAAACCTAATATATACCTCTGATACTCTCATGAAAAGCTATAAAGAATATATTTGCTAGTGATACGTACGTTTCAAGGAAGCCAGAATACAAGGAGAGGTTGGCAGGCAGCTGAACAGCAGCTCTCTTTAAATATGTATTATGCTCCTGATAAGTGTGATTGCCAAAATGGTTTGTAGCACCATACTGACGAGTTTCACTTCAAGGACTACATCCCATTAATGTAAAAAGCAGAGTGGAAGCTGGTGAGTTTCAATCAAAACTGTATCACAAGATTTAGAGACAGTTTCAGATAATTATGATCTCTGTCCAGAAAGCATGTGAAAAAGAAAGAAACAGAGAAAGTAATAAGGTTTTGTCCCTTGTCAGGACTTTTTGTTTGTTTGTTTGTTTTGTATAATATCTTCTCTCAGCTCTCAACAAACATTTGCAAGCCAGTCTGAAAAGGTGAAAAGCAGCCAAGTAGTTTTATAGCTGTCACTTCTGGGAACTTTTATTTTCCCCTGAGAAAAAGACCTGTTTCTCCACCTAATTTTGAATTGGTGAACTGATATGTAATCTTTGATTCCAGCTATAGTTGAAATGTGTGCATGTACACGTTTGTGTGCGCACATGTGTAGGGAATGGATGAGTGAGTTATGTATACCCCCACATATAAGTCTTTGTATGTTTATCTAGAAATATACAATGCCAACTTCTGCATTGAACCAAATCAATACAAAATATTTTGGTTTGGGATCTTCAGGTAAAATACACTTTCTCCACAATTAATTTTTAATCATTTTTTGCATCCTTTAATTAATTTCTCTTTTATGACCATTACCTCAAGCCAAAGGATTCAGCTTTCAGACCGGAGTGCTCTGAGCCTAATGCTAATGTCATCTTTGTTCATTCTGTGAAAATTAAAGTTCTTGCTATACAATTAATTGAAGTTTAGCATGATTTTACTGCTTGTCTTACAAGTTAATGTCCAAACATTTGCAAATAGGATACCAATGAAATGTAAAATGCAATGTGTTTTTCTTAAGTATCAGCCCATTGTACATATTTTGCTGTTTTTTGTGAAGCTCAGTATTGTGATAACAGAGAGCAGATATCAAAGCTTAGTGGTTTTTGACTAGTTTAGATAGGCAGGTCACTTTGACTCTTCCATTAGATGGCTTATCTCAGGGAAGATTAATCCACCAGCTATTTTTTAAAGGTTATGAAGTAAATTTAATGCAGGGAAAAGCTGTGATGAAACGAACACCTCTGGGAGTGAAGCCAAGATTTCTGACTTTGGAGATGTTTATATCAGCTGTTCCTAAAACGAAATATAAAAGCAGTGGCGTTGGAGGGGGAGTGCCTTTCTTTTGCTTGTATAATTTTTAAAGCTCTCTCTACCTGAGACTTTCACAACTTGGTTTCTAAATACAGAACTACTATATAAAAGATCCTCTGATATGCTTTTTAAGAAATGACTATCCCAACTGTATGGGTAGAGTCCAACTGATTAAGTATGCTCAAGGGAGATATTGGAGGAAAAATTGTACATTCTCATGGACCTACCTTTGAAGATGAACATCAAATTAAGTATTCACTGTGTCTATTACTTAAAAGCTGTCTAAAAGTTAAATATCAGAGGTGTCTCATTATCTGACAAACTGCTGAAGACAATACAGAAAAACAGGCCTTCCAGAGTGGCACTTCCTCTCAGCCTCAAAGAAGTCTTCAAGCAGAAGCACAGAGTCACCCACTGGAGATTTGGGGTTTTTTCTCTGTTGACTCAAGACAACTGAAACAGACTAGACGATACTGAGTTTTTAGATTAGAGGAGATGAATTTCATTCACCCAGTACTCATGTATGCCACACAAAGATTTGGTTCTAAATTTTTAAACGTGGCAAGATTTGTAATGTTCTCACTCTGGCTTTTGCCTGAGACGTGGACATTTACACCTTTAAGTTGATAAACATTTGCTCTCTTCTGTAACATGAACATACTCTCCATCCAAATCCAAACCAAAAAACCACACATCCCAAACCCCACCTGAGTGATTACCATAAATTCCAGTAATTTAATGGTAGTAAATAAAAACACCAAATTCAATTAAAGAGAGAAATAAAGCTGGTCTGGAATCAAACAGTCTACAAAAAAGGCAGAAACAAGGAAATTCATGAATCATTTCACACACACAGACACACTCACACAGACACAGACACAGACACACACACACAAGTATTGTTTTATTCAAGGGAAGTAAATACCAATATATTAACCCGGGGCTGAACTATTTTACAGACATGGATATTATTTTTTTGCCAAACTAACTTAATATATTTCATGTACAGTACAAAATCATACACAGCTTAGCAGTTATAATGGAAGTATTATGATGCGATCAGTACAAGACATGTTTTGCAAACCATGAAAGAGAAGCAAACTCTATTAGGAGAGGTAATGGCTTATCACGTGATCAACTGACAGAGTTGAACAAGTACAAACTCATGAAATATCCCTTTAATTAAAGGTATTAGTTCACCCAGAAAACAGCTTTCACATCCCTTAATCATCATGGCTACCACAGCAATATTATCAATACAATTTAAGCCCTTTTAAAATGCTTTATTCTCTACATTATTAGTATGTTCCACTCAGCCTGCATATTTCTCTTCATGCATTACCAAATGTGTCAATACTATACTTGTACATAACATACGATATATAGTAATTGATGAATTCAAGAAGAAAATCCTATCCTAGTGACATTTTGAACTCTACTGAACAAAGATCATGCTAATCACACAAAAATCAAGTACAATATACAGTAAGTTTTATCCTAAAATACAGATTTGTAATTAGAGAACAACCAGTTTCCTGGAGATATAACAGCCTAGTAACAGGTGTGTTATAAGCAATAACATTAGAATTCTGTTTTCATCTTTATTTGTATTATTATCTACAAAAATATAGATCAATCTAAAGAAGTCAGAAGAGAGAAATCATGACAGTCTAACAATCAAATTGTCCTTGTAAGAGGCACCGCAAGATGTGATCAGCGACAATTCTGTGATACAGATTCACAACTCTGTTGAACTGCTCAGTCAGAACTTGTATGTATCCCACTAAAATACATTTGGGATTTCTCCTTTACTGTAGATAGCTGGTCTGTCCTAATGAAGAGAATCTTAATTCTGAATGATCTCTTTCTTACAGGTATAGGGAAAAAAAAAAAGTAGTCATCAACCTACAGCAGGAGAAATGCATCATGCATTTCTTTTTCTGTATGTAATTATTGAGAAATATAGCTGTAGGCTAGAACCTACAGCTATGGCTTCTTATCAATGCCTTTATATTGCAGATATGTTTGCTAAAACTATCAGATGAAGAGTTCTATACAACAAAATTCAAATAGAAACATTAATGCATGAGTGAGTAAATAAATTTAAAACAGCAGCATTCTTTTTAAGATTGCCCTAGCCTGTCAAGATTTTAAAGTTAAAATTAATAAAGCATGTTGACCTGATGAATCTCATTGAAAGTGTGTACTAGTGAGAGATACTCAGATTCCGAGACAGAACCAGAAAGGGAAAAGGGGAAAAGTAAAATACTGGAAACAGCATGAGGATTTAAAGGTATGAGGCAAAAGGTAAAGTCTTTTCTTCAGTACATATTTCTATATGTATATGGACAGTTGTGGAGAAACAAATCATTGTAGACTTTATCCATGCCCTGGTTTATTGAATGATTGATGCATTTTATACATATCCAACATTTTTTTTCATACAGAAAGAAATGCTTAAAACACAACCCAGAAGACAAACAAAAAAAGAAAAACACAAAACCAATAGCAAAATGTCACAACGTGTATAGATATCCCATCAATAAGTTACTAAAATGAAGATATTTTTTGGCAGGTACGTTAAAAGTCTTTTGCAAGTAACTGTTTGAAAAGAAGCTGAGCATGAAAATTGTGAACATGCATTGATAATATCTTACCTTCTGTATGTTTCTAGCTGTTGTTACTTTGACCTTACATGCAACACTTCGAGCTGAAACACATTCTGAAATACTTCAGGTGCCATGAAATAGCAACATACTTAACCAGGAGCTATGTGGCACAATAACTGAATGCTACTCAAATTTTTCAAATTGGTCTTCTCACTTTTTTACCTTGAAATTAATTATATTTGTATCACTTAATATATTCCTGTATATATCTTTCACCGCTTTCTATTGTGGCACAGACTGAAAAAAAGTTAGGAGCTGCCAGGTGTAAACTACCGGTACTGAGCAGCTATCATGGGTAGTGTGAGTGTGCTGTGTTAGCGAGTATTTGACCATTATTCATACAAAGCCAGACAGCAGAATACAAATCAATTCTTGCTACATTTCATAGCCTATATTTTGGCATAATGGCCTCTGCTCTAATCAATATTTCCAATTGTACTAGGCTCCTAAAGGTGACATTAAAGTGAATGTGTATTGTTTTGGGATATAACAGTATTGACCAAACAATTATCTTGTGGAAACAGTGGATCATTACGGCCACTTTCCTTATTAAATGACTAATTCAGCATTTGAAACATGACCCTACTGCAGTGTCTTGCCACAAATGGCCTCCATGCTCTCCATGAATCTTTTTCATAGAACCACTTTTGCTTTCCTATATGAAACAAAAATATGAAGATTTTAAACTACAGTTATATTGTTAACTTACAAGTTTTGATTAAATTTTTTCAATTTATTTACTTCTTAAATTACTAATTTTATGCCAGAATTACTTTTTGAGTTACAGTTTCTTGAATTTGATTTTATCCTAGAGTCAGATTACTAGAGGAAGGTTTGGGAGAAATTCTACAGATTTATTCTTAAGTTTTTAGAGCATCAAGAGGTGGCTTATCTTAATTATTAACTCAAGTTTCAGGATAAATTTTTCCACAGCTGCTTATCTTAACCTTTTACACTCATCCCTTTTCATTGCAGAGCTGAAAAACTAATGCATTTTTGTATTTATTGAAGTCAATGGGAAGTACAAATGTTTGACTAATCTGAAATGCAAACTTTCTAAATGCTGAAATACAGTTTTAGGATCCTAAGGTAACCTTCCTTCCCTGGCAACTTTCAGTGTGTAGACAGAGGCTCTACAAGTAGGAGATGCACAACACTATAAAGCAATTTGTTTTTTGGCTAATACACACAGAAAGTAGCTAGAACTGATCAGCTACCAGCTGAAGCATAAATATTCTCACCCCTCCTCCAGCCAAAAAGTCTTTGCTGGTCACACAGTCCTCAGGGGGCAGAAAGGGTGACTTTTGTTATGCCTTGGAGTTGGCTCATCCTCAGTGTTGCTGAGTTGCAGTCTTCTGATTGTCTGCTTTTGTCATGTCAGTATTTTTCCTCCTGAATCCTTAGCTGCTACCTAAGACAATCTCAACAATTACACTTATGTGTTACTACTTTCCATGCCTTAATAAAAATTTGCTAAGTAAAACTGCCAAGATCACCCAGCTTAGCTGCACTAAACCACCACTTGGATCACAGAAACATGAGGCTGAAGGTCACATTAACTTTCACAGCCTCAGGCTAGTTGGAAGATAACAATCTAAGTATCCATCCCAGGTATATGCTTAAATTAATGGGGGGGGGGGGGCAACTGGGGTGCCTATAGGAGGAAGCCTAGTTGCCGTGGGAGGCTCCTGGTTTCCAAGTGCCTTTCCAGAAGCCTTCAGGGTTCTCAGGGTGTCATGTCTCGCATTCGCTGTGGGAATATCCCAGTTTCCCTATGTACTGGATGTCTGTATTCAAGCATGTAAATCAGCCCCTTTATAACCACAAAAAGTGCAATAATGTAGGTTAACAGTTTTGCAGGTTTATTGTTTCTTAATTTATTTTAAACATTTTATTTCTGTCTTTATAAAAATGCATTTCAAAATCCACATTTATTTTCATACATTGATACATGAAATATTCTGGATTAGCCACCTGTGGCAAGATCCAAACAAGCTATCAATTTACCACACTCCTAGAAATGTTTTCTGCATGTATAAAGTAGGAATGAGGGGCTGATATTTTTTCTGAGTCTGGCCACTGACAAGATGACTAGCTTGAGAAAGAATGCAGAAAGTCAGAGTCTGTCATGTTTACCTCAAGTAATGTCACTGACCTCCGTGGAAGTGAGAGGCTATCTGTCAAGGAGCAAGAAGGCTCCAATACATCTTTTCCTAGAGGTTTAGACTCTTTGTAAATGAGGAGATTCTCATTATTTTCAACAGTTTCTCCTTCCAAAGTGAGACAAAATGTTACATACCATTCTAGCAATCAGAATTTCACCTTGCCCAGAGCTTCAGATGACAATGCAACTAACAGCGACTGCAAGACAGATTGTAAGAAGCCCCAAATCTAATGACGCTATACAATGAAGTGCAAACAGGTAGTTAGGTAACATAAAGTGCTGTAATGCTAAATAGAAGTATAAGGATGACGGCAAGATTAACACGGTAAATAGCAGGAAACCCATGGGATGGGATAGTGTGCCCATGAATAACCAGAGCAGAAAATTAACTTTCTGTGAAATTATACTGATATACTGATAACTGGGTGAGGTAATCTGCTAGAGAAAAAACCTTCTGCTGATATCAAAGTTTTCTTTTTTACTTGTTGGTTGGAGTTTTTTCTCTGGTTTTCTTTGTGGGGTTTTTTTGGCCTTGGAGGCTAGAAAAGGATATTGTATGACAAATTACTTGAATAGTGACCATGAAGAAGGACAAATGATTAGTTGCTGGAATTTGGAAAAATACATCCTGTAACCAAAAGGCAAAACTATTGCTTGAGAAGAATCTACACCTTTCACTACCAGGGCCAGAACTTACTTTATGCACTGATCTTAGCCAAGATTTATAAGCAAAAGGACCTGTGCTTGCTCTTGGAACCAAAAACTGCTAGAGTGGAGTCTGAGTGCAAAGACTTGTCCAGTTGTTCAGGTGTTTGCCTGAGAAGTGAGACCTGCCTCTTCATACCTTGTGCTGTCCTGAGAAACCCTTCTCCAGCCACTCCTTTAGAAAATTTCCCAGCCTTAGAGAGGAACTATGGAATGCCAAGTCACTGCTCTGGCTTGAGAGGGCACCAAGCTGAAAAAGATCTGCTTTCAGCTAGACAGAGTGAAAATTTGAACCTAGACCTCTAGTATCACCTTTCTAGTCAGCAAACCACTGAGGAAGACAGAACAGTTTTCCCACTAGGGTGCTCTACAGGAAGTTGAACTCTTCAGACTTTCCATGAACGCTGTCTGGTCCTGCACATTATACATCTCGTGACACTTGCAATTGTCCACCATCCAGACAGAGCACCTGCTCTCATAGTAACCTCTTGTCGCTTCCAAAATTAAGTAAAGTATTGTTGTTTCTTGGTGTATTGAAAAAGAATATTTCAAGACAAAAGACACTTAATTCTACTGCACCAGAAAAGGACATTTTTAAACCTCAGGTTTGTCACAAAATAAAACTGCATTCTGCAACATGCTCCAATGATAATAGGTGCTATATGCATATGCTGATAGACAGACACATCCATGTCTTATGTCCTCCTCACAAAGTGTAGTATATGCCTACACAATTCCTATGGAAAATTAGAATCTCTAACAAGCCACATACATTCATAATGTGATTTTACACATCAACAATGATACAGGACTACAGAAAAATACTGATTTTGTTATTTTTCAGGCTACAGTGTCCAACCTCAAACATTCCACAAGAGGATGAACTAAATCTGAGTCATGAATAAAGGCTCAATGACTACACACCCCAGGCAAGACGGTAACAAAAGATGGTATTACCACAAAACAAGATACTGTTTTCCTTTGAATTGTCAGTAAGCTCCAAAACCTGCTCAGTACTCTAAAGATCTGAATCTAGTAGCTCTGAAGTTTAATCAGTTTCTTGTGGGTAGTTAAACATGGTTGTTTAAATACATTACTGGATATCACAGATAGACAACAGGCAAAAGTATGTCACATAAATTGAGAGAAAAAGGAATGAAAGATGATAATTTACTGGTTCCTTGTTTTTTGAACTTCTCTTCCTCTAGGAACTGAATCAGTGATAAACCAGGTGTTAACACTGTTGCATAACAGTGATATACACTGTCATGACATCATTTGTTTTCTTACAATCTCTACGTAATCATATTAAGCATCATAAGCATGCCAGTGACACTGATTTAGTGAGAGACAAGTGGAAGAGGAGAGCAGGGTTGAAATAAATAAATTCAGGAAGACTAAATTCCTAAGCACTGATGCTTAAAAGTTTAAAGTAACATTTTCATGCTTCCAGGTAGAAATAAGTGTTTGAAGAGCTGCATGAAAATTCAAGCTTTCTGATTAAATGTTACTAGCAATGGGAATGAACACCAGCTCACACCAAGGAACATTTAAATCAAATATCCTAGCTTTTTCAATTATCAGAGACAGATTATAAAATCACTATATATGTCATATATATGTTCTGGTGTGTATATTTATACATCTATTAAACAATTTTTATACAGTCAGGTTCAAAATGCTTTCTCATTACTAGCTGACTTAGACACTAAGGATAAAAACACTGATCGTATTTTAAATGGGACTATTTTAATTATTTATATAGTTGTGTCTGCTTAGTATTTCTAAACTGTTATTTCTTCATCTCCATAATACATAATGAATTTAGTTCTATTAAGATGTTTTCCCACAGAATATTTCCAAACACTGGAAAACTGAAAGAGGTAACAGAAATAAGATTGTGGCTTTGAAATATTATTTAAATAGACAATTGTTTTGATAATCAAATAATATTGTGCTTATAATATATGTACATATATATATTTACATATAGCTATACAGGCACATAAATACTAATACATATCCATGTAAATATGTTTTTTGTTTCTTTTTTTTAAATGCACTTTTGTCTCAATGAAGTTTTGAAGATAAAGGAAAAGTTACCTTCTTTATTTCTCCTTTACGCCTGTTTAATCTACGTCTTGACAACAGAATCATAGAATCATAGAACTGCTTAGATTGGAAAAGACCTGTAAGATCATCTAGTCCAACTGGTTAACCTAGCACTGACAAGTCCCCCACTAATCCATGTCCCTTGGCACTACATCTGCATGACTTTTAAAAACATCCAGGGATGGGGACTCTACCACTGCCCTGGGCAACCCGTTCCAATGCCTAATGACCCTTTCAGTAAAGAAATTCTTCCTAATATCCAATCTAAA
>JAVKLA010000047.1:20471955-20491415 GCA_034782735.1 Sagittarius serpentarius | reverse complement strand
TCCTGACACAGGCCAGGATGCCATTGGCCTTCTTGGCCACCTGGGCACACTGCTGGCTCATGTTCAGCCAGCTGTCAATCAACATCCCCAGGTCCCTCTCTGCTGTGCAGCTTTCCAGCCACCCCTCCCCAAGCCCGTAGCGTTGCCAAGGATTTTTGTGGCCAATGCTTAGCCTTCATCAATGATTTTTCATCCATGTGCTAGTGATTTCACCTGGTGTGATTGCTGGGAAATGATGCAGTCAGTGTTTCGTGTCAATGCAAAATAGAAGTGCCTGACGTACATTGCTATTGCTTGTATCTATAAATGGTCTCATGTCTTCCAGTGGTTTAGAAAACCAGAGGAGGCAACTTGGTGGTGTGGGACTCTGCAGATTAAAATAATAGGAAATAAAACAAGAGACTGGATGTGATTAAATCCAACATCACTGATATCTGCGTGTATTTCTGGCCACCACAATGCCAATACTTTGTCTGCCACATTAAATATTGTGGGGAACCTGGACTGTGGCAGTGCGCAGGACAATGTGGTGATAACCCTTTCTTAGTTTCTCATAGTCTCTGATGTGTCCATGTAACCTATCCAAGTCTTCTATTCTGCAGTCTTTTACTAATCTAGAAATATCCACGTACATTTATATGTATACATGCTATGATGCAGCTCAGAAGGGACACAGGTAGCTTAGCTAATCAGTCAGTCAGTTGTGGGAAAAAAGATACCTATGTTCAAGAAAGCGTAAGAACTGATCTCCTGCTGGGTGGTAGATTTAGCCGAGATACAGATACAGACAGAAAAGTCTGAGGTTGTATTTCCTTCCTGATATGAAATGAGTTCTGTGACAAGGTACTGCATAAATCTGAAATAAGTGAGCGTGCTGGTTTTGTCTGGGATAGAGTTAATTTTCTTCATGGTAGCTACTATGGGGCTGTGTTTTGGATTTGTGCTGGAAACAGTGTTGATAATACAGGGATGTTTTCGTTACTGCTGAGCAGGGCTTACACAGAGCCAAGGCCTTTTCTGCTTCTCACCCCACCCCACCAGCAAGGAGGCTGGGGGTGCACAAGGAGTTGGGAAGGGACACAGCGGGGATAGCTGACCCCAACTGACCCAAGGGATATCCCAGACCATATGACGTCATGCTCAGCACATAAAGCTGGTGGAAGAAGAAGGAGGCAGGGGTGATGTTTGGAGTGATGGCGTTTGTCTTCCCAAGTCACCGTTCTGCAAGATGGAGCCCTGCTTTCCTGGAGATGGCTGAACACCTGCCTGCCCATGGGAAGTGGTGAATGAATTCCTTGTTTTGCTTTGCTTGTGTGTGCGGCTTTTGCTTTACTTATTAAACTGTCTTTGTCTTAACCCAGGAGTTTTCTCACTTCTACCCTTCCGATTCTATACCCCATCTCGCTGTGGGGGAAGTGAGGGAGTGGCTGTGTGGTGCTTAGTTGCTGGCTGGGGTTAAGCCATGACAGTAAGTAATGCTCAAATTACAAGCATTCATTAACAATTGAAAGAAAAAAAAAATCCAGCAGTCAGACATTACTTAGTAGCAATTTTAAAAAGTATTGTAAACTAACGACTTTCCAGTCCTTTCTGTGAATAGAACTGCTATTTCTAAGATACATTAGTCTTTCCTGAAATGGGTGTAAATGACGTATAGGTGAATGAGCTTAGCATGGCTGGACATGTCATGTCTGAGTTGGCTGCTGCTGCTACTGCTGTCTCTGGCATGACTGAAGCTGAGTCTGAGCAGTCTCATTCAGCTTATCCAACTGTGTAGCTGACATTTTTGCTTCATCATCTTCAAGAAACATCTCTGGAGAAGTATATTACTTGTTCAGACACTTTTCAAGGAGAGTTTTGGACTAAGGAATATGTTCATCTATTTTTGGTATATATGGTGTCACAAAAATAAATTGCTACAGAAAATTAGGGTTTACTCTTGCAATTACTCACACTTTCTGTTCCTTCTACCGGTGAAACTACAAGCTGAGGTCTTCGGTAGATTAATTCATTGACAAATGAGGTTGATGCTGTCACTACAGAGTTTCTTCTAAAAAATTCTAACCTTGGGAAGCACCTAATAATTAAACAATGTATAGTAACCAAGACTGCTTTTTCTTGTTATCTAGCCACTACATGAACAGAGATCATTCAGAAAAAAATATATATTTTCATCAGGTATCTACTTTCTTAGTTTTGCAGCTACTGTAAAACAAAATACAACAAAAAGAGAATCCTTGTGTACAACCCAGGCTGATCGTCCACTATCTACATGCATTTTCATTTGGAAGAAAAAAAGACACATTTTTATTTCAGTGTCAGTACAATAGGCACAACTGTATTAATTTTGTGCAAAGCTTGAATGTTGGTGCCCCCCAAACTTTTTGAAAACTCATTCACTCTTTAATTGTTTGTTAGCATTTACGTTTCCGTACCTGTGAGATATATAGCAACAGCCTGTGCTTCATCTTGACATTGGGATATTTGCTACAAAAATGTCATTTAAGACTCTCTATGGTTTGATTTCATTGCTCTTGAAAGATTTGATTTCTGCTTATTTTCAAAGTTTATTTCCACACAGGTTAATATTTTGACTGTAAGTAGATTTAGCCTAGTGATGTGCAAAGTCATATATCTTGCTTTTTTTTTTTCCCCACCATGCCATTTCCTCTGGCTGAAACTCAAAGAGAGTTTTGGTGAAAGAAAACCCTGTCCAGCTGCCCCAGGCATAGCTGGCAGTGGGGGTGCCTGTGGAGGAGCAGGGCAGGGGCTGCCCTCAGCCTGTCACAGATGGTTCCAGCCTGCTCTGCAACAGGCAGAGCCTGCCCCTCATCAGGCACATCCTCATGTGCCACGTTTCTCTCCAGTGCCTCTCCTGCCCCTAGCCATTTCTGCCTTTCTTAAATATGCTTTCCAGAGGAGCCATGTGCTCCACTGGGTGTTTCAGCTTTGTGGCACAGTGGATCTGTTTTGTCTGCTGTGGTGCTGTCTGGAACTAGCTGTGACTGGCAGTCCCTGGCCTCCTTCTACACAGGCCACCCCTGCAGCCCTTCGCTACCAAAACCCTCCCAAAACCCAACCTACGTAAGCTTACAAACACAAAATTACATCCACAATGCAGGGACAGATCAAGCCAGCCGCAGGCAGTTCCTCGTGTTCCCCTTTGCCTCTTTGTCCCTGGAGAATCCTGGAAAGGCTGGGTTGGGAAGCTTCACCTGGAATGGCTACTGAGAGAAGAGCCAAGGTGCTGCTTGTATGTTTGCCTCTCCTCTGTGTGCCCAAAGTCCGGGAAGGGCAGGAGCTTCTCCCTGGAAACCTGCTGGGAGGATCCAATTGTGGAGTTACCTGTGATTCTCCAATCCAGGGAGCACTCATTCTGACATGGCTATGCAGAAGCAGTGAGAAGGTTTGTCCTTAAAACTAGGGAGCAGAGCAATGGTGAACCAAGGGCAATGGGGAGAGAGTGGGAAGCAGATTCACGCTTTCTGTGGTTCAGTGGACTCCCTCTTTGTCGTGATGCGCAAAGGTGGGCAGTCATTCACCTCTGCTGTTCTGAGTCCTCCTTCTTCTAAGTGCCCTTGATGTCAGAGGGCCTAGAAGCTCAATAAGTTGTGGGCCAGCCACAGGGGTACATTTTCTTTAGGGCCTGGGACAGTGGGCAGTGAGGTGGCTTGCTGCATTAGAAGGTTCCTCTGATGGCAGCCCATGTATGTGACCTAACACAGCTGGGTTGGGAGTAGGGACACTATGGAAGAAGGAGGAGGGGCGGGGCTGCTGGCCCCTTTCCTTGGGGTCACTCCCCCATGCCATTTTGCTTGCCAGAGAGAATGGCTGCCCCTTGGGCATGGGGACTGCCCTCTGCCTCCCCTCGTGCATCCTGGGCTCAAGCCCCCTCCTCAGCCCAAGCACCCTCTGCCAGGCTCATGCCAGGCACTCACTGCCTGCCCAGTGCTCACTGTAGGGGAGCCCACAATGCACACAGCTGCCCAGCACGCTTGGACAAGGGCCAGGCTGAGGGCAAGAGCCACTTGCTTAGACCTGCCCATGATGCTCCAGCACCACACAGGCTGGGCTTCTGCTCCAGCACTGCCAAGTGCATGGTGCACTCCTTTTTCCCTCGCTGCCACAAGGACCCCCTGGCCCTTTTCTGCAGAGCTGCTCCTCGGCCAGCCCTGCCCCAGTCCACAAACCTGGCCATGCTCCACAACAGGCGCATGATCCTGCATGTCCTTCCATTATGCTCGGGGAGGTTTCTTCCAGCCCGTTTCTCCAGCTGGCGGATGGACAGCTCCCAGAGTGGCCACCCTGCCCTCCAGGATATCAGCCACCTGCCTGCAATCCCCAGAGTAGAGTCACCCACAACCTTGTGGAAGGTGCCTTCTGTCCCATGGCCACCCAGGCCCTCACTTCAGGTGTTCACCAGCATCAGCCCCAGTATTGTGCCCGAGGCACACCACTAGCAATTGTCCCATGGGTGGGCTTGTCCCACTGATCACAAGGCGGTGATCTTCCCACCTTGTAGTCACCTTCTCCTGCCCATGCCTCATCCCTTTTCTATTAGCATACTGTGGGAGAATGTGTCATGCTAAAGTCAAAGTAAATGACATTCACTGCTCTCCCCTTGTTGCAATGGTCCGGCCACCTCCTTCTGCTCACAAGCTCTCAGGTGGGGCCTGGCACAAGTCACCCTTGGCCAGTCCCCACTGGCTCGCCCCACCTGATACACGCTGCTGGCAGTTTGCCACCCTTTTGACTTGGTGTCCTGGTTTAACCCCAGCCAGTAACTCAGCACCACGCAGCTGTTCACTCACTTCTCCCCCCACCCAGTGGGATGGGGGAGAGAATGGGAAAAATAAAGTAAAGCTCGCGGGTTTAGATAAGAACAGTTTAATAGAACAGAAAGGAAGAAACTAACAATGACACTAATAACAACAAGAAAGTGACAATAATAATAAAAAGGATTGGAATACACAAGACAAGTGGTGCACAATGCAATTGCTTACCACTCGCCGACCAATGCCCGAGCTGCGCTCCTCCTCCCCCCTGCCAAGCTGGGCATGACGCCCCATGGTATTGAATACCCCTTTGGCCGGTTTGGGTCAGCTGTCCTGGCTGTGTCCCCTCCCAGCTTTCCTGTACCACTTCAGCCTTCTTGCTGGCTGGGCATGAGAAGCTGAAAAGTCCTTGAATTAGTCTAAACACTACTGAGCAACAACTGAAAACATCAGGGTGTTACCAACGTTCTTCTCATACTAAACCCAAAACATGGCACTATACCAGCTACTAGGAAGACAATTAACTCTATCCCAGCCGAAACCAGGACACTTGGTCAAATCAGTGCCCTTTCAAAGGGGAGGGGAGCATTTCACTTCGTGGGTTGCAGCAAGTAACTTTTAGGCTGTGTTCAAATTCTTCAAAACTGTTGCAACTTCAAAGTTACATAAACAAAGCCAAGCTGTCTTCTCACCTCTCCCTTGGGGGTTAGTACAGAAGAAATGACCCTTCGTGCTTCAGGGCAGGGAAGTGGGGGACAGGCAAGAAAGGTTCAGGCAACCCTTATTTATTGGGTTTATGTAGGAAGGTTTTGGTAGTGTGGGGGCTTGAGGTGTGGCTTCCGTGAGAAGACAGCAGGAGCTGCCCCCAGTCTGACAGAGCCAGTTTCAGGTGGCTCCAAGACAGATCCACTGCTGTCAGAAGCTGAGCCAATTAGCAATGCTGGTGGTGCCTCTGTAATAACATATTTAAGAGGGTGTAAAAAATGCTATGTAGCAGCTGTGAGAGAGAGGAGTGAGAAAATGAGAGAGACAACTAGG
Source organism: Sagittarius serpentarius (assembly GCA_034782735.1). Taxonomy (NCBI): domain Eukaryota; kingdom Metazoa; phylum Chordata; class Aves; order Accipitriformes; family Sagittariidae; genus Sagittarius; species Sagittarius serpentarius. The sequence goes on along the minus strand of JAVKLA010000047.1, from coordinate 20,485,602 downwards.
CAGACACCAAGACGAGTGAAGACCATCTTTTGGGGGTCCACCTCCATGGGTTCCTCTTGTTGACCCGGCACAGCAGCCCAAATGATTCCAGGCACTTTCCTCCCCAGTCCTTCAGGGCACAGTGCAGAAGAGACAGCACCTGTTCTGCTCAAGCTGGGGGGGAGGGAGGAGGGGGATTGGAGAGAGGGGCTCACACAACCATTAAAACTCAACATTATGTTTGGGAGATCTCATGCAGACTGTCTGTACCTCTTTTTCCCACCTTTGGGATGTCTGTATACTTTGCCCCCTCAACGACTTTCAGGCTTAGGGGCTGCACCACTTGTAGGGAACCAAGCACCTGAGGGGTACTTGACAGTCCTGGCCCTCCTGGCATTCCATTGCCACCTTCTTGTTCAAGGGAGCCCATGCATGGTGGTGTAGTGCCATGTCAGTGCTGTTGGACATGGGTCCAATTCCATTCGTTCTTCTTGATCTTGTGGTGGATCTACTTCCATGGGCTCCACACCACTGTTTGGCTGTGCCATGTCCATTGTCTCCATTTGACTGTTCATGTGAGCACAGGCAGTGACTTGCAGGCCACAGATGGTGTCTCAGCTGTCCCTCTTCTGAAACTGCTGCCTTTTCCTGCTAAGAGGAGTATCTGTGTTGTTTACCCCTCTCATCTTCCTTTTGGCAGGGAGCTGAGCCACTTAAAGGGAGACAGGCATAGTTTATGCTGAGGACCCTGACCCTCCTGGGCCAGCATCGCTGCCTTTTCATGGAGGGGACACCAAGCATGCTGCCAGCTTTGCTGGAGACAGGTCCACCTCCACTGATTCTGGCTTATCTTTTGGAGGGTCCACCTCCGTGGTTTCAGTCTCCTTATTTGGAGGGTTCTCTTCCATGAGCTCTACCTCACCCTTTGCACAAGCACCAGTGATGACTTATGTGCCAGATATTTTTTCCCTAAGGTCTGTCATCTTAATCAGCTTTCTTTTCCAACCGTGCTGAACCATTTGGTGGATTCTTCAGAGGACCACCTTTTTCGCATGCTACACGAAAGATGACAGTTGCTCATTCTGTGGCATCAGGAAGCCACTGTGGTTGTAGCCCATCAAGGAAGTAGATGTAGTTTATAAATGTAGTGAGCTCTGGATATTGTCTTACTATTTGTAGTTAAAAAAAAATCACATAAAACTGAAGATATTGGGGTGCAAGCAACCTTAATGAGCTGATAGAGATGCTGTCACTAATGTGGCCATAGACTGCTAATAATCAACAAACGGTTATTTCTATAGCTGCATTCCTCCAAAACTTTTAATACATCTTGTAACTTATTCCTCATCTTTTCCAAAAGCTCTTCAGAGAGGATAAGGGGTTCTGCTTTCACAGAAGTATCCAGTCCTGAGCAGCACATTTGAAAACATGGGCAAGGAACTACTGTTCAGTGTATATCCATGTTTAATAAACGTCCTTATTGGAAACAAGTGTCCCATTTCTAATTTAATTTGTCTGGCCTTAACATTCAGTCTCAGAAATTTTAAGAGGTATGGTATGAGAAAATCTTGAGAGGACTTTGATTACTGTGGAACTCAGAATGTGCTTTGTTCTTGTTTTCCTTAAATTTTCTCTCAGAAAGAAAGAAAACATTCTACATCAAAGTAGAAGTATGAGTCATTTGAAACATGAAAAAGTCTGCTCTGTCTGTTGTTTAGAATTGCTCAGAGTTATTCTTTAGCCACTGGCTCCCACCTACCACTTTTATCTCCTTCCAGGCATGCAAACATTCTTCCCACCTCCTCAGTAGTGTTCATTTTAGTGCAGGCAGAGAGGATTACTAGTTATATCTAATCACTGGGCACATTCTGCAATCCCACACAGAAATCAATCTTCTTCAGTGTTGAGGTCCAGCAGTTCATTAACCTGTATCTCATTTCTCAAAGTGCAGAAGTCAGCAGAACTGAGCATTGGATTTGAACAGTATTCACAGGCCTGATGATCTATGGGCACCCCAGTCTGGAGTGTTTGGCTACTTGCTGCATTTCCAGACTTGGTCCTGTGAGTGGTAGGTAAGAGAGAAGTAGTGCAGTCCTCCTCCTCTGAAGCCAAAGGCAAAACTCCCATTGACTTGGCAGAACATCATCTTTCCCTTTGAGAGAAAGTGACAGATTATCCTGCAGCAAAACATCTTTCTTTGTCAGATAACAAAAACTTTGGAGATTTCAGATCAAATGAAAGACCACCACACACAAAAATTTCAAAGTCAGAAGGGTCAGTGAATCTATATGCCATGGATGTTTTTTAATTCCATATTGTGAAAATGTTTTCAGGTCATGCAAAACTGGTCACACATAGTTCCGTGTTATACACAGAATGGGGAAAGAAATCTTTTCAGATGGCTTCAAACCTCACTCTCATCTCTCAGTAAGTGTTCTTGCTTAACTGAAAAATGAAGCCTGCACTAGTGGATACACCAGTGTTTAAATGTTCTTTAGACTATGGTTATAAGTCATTGAAGCCCAACTTTCTTCTTTATAGGGAAGCACTCTCCATGAACGATTTGTAATTCAGTGCTGAGGAGGCTCAAATGCACAACTGCCTCACCTAATTCACTAACACAAGGTAGAAGAGGGGAAAAGAAAACAGAAAAAAGCTTTAAAATCAGTGACAGTCTAAAAAAGAGTATTTATTTGGGGGAAAAGGACAACTGTTGATGAATTGTTTATTGAATTTGTTGTTTATCCTTGGAGCAGTGCTGATAGTTAAAATGCATGTATAATGAAGATCAAACAAAATGAGGATCTAAATTGGGGTAGTTCTAATGAAGTTAATGGTTACAATTATTAACATGTTTATCTTTCACTTTCAAACTGATTTCACCATATTTTACTATTTTAATTATAGAAGATAAGCTTAGTCTGCCTAATCTAACTACACAATGGTTCAGATACCAAGTATTAGATTTTTTCCCTATTCTCTCATACATTTTATTGTTTTGTGGCATATCATCCTGCTGAAGTAAAATGTTTATCACCAAATACTGTTTAAAAATTTCAGAAGTTTCATTTTGGGAGAAATTTAGTTTGTCTGATTCAGTTTTGCAGGACTGTGTGACTGTATAGTCATGAACTCACAAACATTGATTCCAGGAGGAACTGTAAGATGATCCGATCTGGTATCATGTGTATCATCAAACCAAACAAAGTATTTGATTGAAGAGTACTTTTCAGAAAGGCATCTAATCTAGTGCAGGGTATTTTCCACTGATGATGCTGTATAACCAATATCATCAAGTTATCTCTTTATCTCCATTTGGGATAGATTAAATATCTTTAGCTTTAAAAATTTTCTTTGTAAGGCGTTTTGTCCAGCCTTCAGTTCACATCTGTGCCTTTTCTCTGTAGTGCCTCCAAATATTCAGTCTTGTGTTTAAAACAGAGACGGCAAAACTAAAACCATTTTTCCCAGACAGTTTTCACCAGTGCTGTATTCCAAGATAATACTCACTTCACACGTTTTTTATTTACTGCAATGGGCAATCATTTTGAGTTGCTTTCTACTACGTTTATGTATTCACAGATAAACTGTAAAATGACTGAATGGCTGCTCAGGGACTAATCTTTCAGAATCAGTGGCAAGCCCATGTGCCTCATCAAAGGATAAGCAGAGTGATCTGACCACCATCTTCCCAAACCCAAGAAGACCTTTGCCTTTGTGAGTTGCAAGGGTGCACGCTTCTGGTTATATCTCAAATCATCAGTGGTATCTTGCTTTTATTAGAAAGAGTGACTCCCACACAGTGTATCTCACTGGGCAGAATGTTAGTCACAGTTGGTCACAGTGACCAGGGTTGAAATTGTCACAAACCCAATATTAATTCTGTGTACGTCTGGAGCTAGGAGACACAGATATTTGCAGAAGTAGTATCCTTTCCTGGTGAGAGTTACCTGTTCCTGCCACCAGAGTTTGGGAAAGAGGGCCTGAGACCTGTATCTTCAAGAAAGCAAGATAGGCTGATACCAGATATTAAGTACAGATACTGAATGGAAAGTAGTTCTAGTCATGGACTTGAGACCTAACTAGGTGGCACCTAAGCTCCTGCTAAGGGCATATAACAAGTTTTCCCATTTAGGCTGTAGGTATGCAGAAACAAGATCTGGGAGCCTCTGTGCAGTCTGATCTGCATGTAGAAATATAGTTTATGTAGCATGTAGAAACGGTATTCCATTCTGTAGCCTGCTGTTCTATCAGAACGGCCTGCTCTCTTTGTTTTTACTTTTTTTTTTTAATTGTCTTTATAATGCATTTTTGTATGAACTGAATATTCTTTAAAAATAGTTCAAATTATATTCTGCTCCTGCTTTGTCCTTATTATTATTATTATCCTTCTGCTAAACCTTACATAATCCACAAATTTCATCAGGAGATAGATATTTAAGAAACAGATGCCTAAATGTAATTTCCTAAATATTCATCATGATTCCAATCAAGTTTACTGTTTTTAAAATATGCTAGGCACAGAGACATGTTTACTGAATGCAAATGTACACACATACACATACATGCAGACATGCATGCTTCAGTTTATATATGCATATATGTTTATATTATTTATGTTGATGAGTCAGAGGGTAAAACATTATATTTAGGCACACTATATTTATTATTTAAGGAGAAAGAAAATAATTAATGATAGCAACACTGTATGTAATTCTACTCATACTCAATTTAGTGAGAAAAAATTCATAGCATCTTTTGATGAGTATTCTGTGCAAGAATTTCAGAATAGTGTTTGCATTCTGACAAGCTGCAAGTGATTTCAGAGCAGAACTGCAGATTATAGTAGAATCAAAAATATTGTCAATTTTTTGCAATCTTCACTCAAGACAGGCAGGAGGACTTCTGTACAGTATCAACTGCCTAGCAAACTAAAAAGCAGGTCAACTAAAGGACCAGTTAATTAAATTTTTCACTTTATTCTTAGAAAACATATTGTGATGTTGTCAACAGTATCAGCAGGGTCTGATTGCCAAAGATGAGACATGTAACACTGGTGCAATGGGGACTGTTGAGTTCAATTAGCATGTGGATATTATTTTCCAAGCAACCCCAGAGGCAATAGCCCCTACATGTAAGAGTCAAAAGCCTTTTATAAACTCAGTTAATAAAAGGAAAGGTAAAAATCCATTATGGACATACAACAGTGACAGCAGAAACAACTCTATGTCCAAGCTACAATTAATTGTTCCAAAAAAAGTACAAATGTCATCAAACAGCAGAGAGATTATTAACTCCCCTAGGTATACAGGGCAAAGTAATGAGGCAGGGCTAGGGCCAGCCAAGCATTAAAAAAAAAGCTAGGAATCTCCATAAAGCAACCACACAGTGGTTAGAAGAATCAACAAATTCAGAGGTAGGGTGTCAGGAGCTATAACATGTACATTAACACTACTCACAGTGACACACATGAATCTGATTAATTGTTCTCTGTGGTAGTGATTGTGTGGCTATCTCACATCCTCTTTCACAGTTTGCCAGGACCTGACCTACGTTAGAAGGCAGAAAAAGAAAAGTTCTGCTGGCTTTAGCTAGAGAAGGAGACAGAGCCCTGTTAAACTCAACAACAGCAGCAGTTTCCCAATGTTTTTTAGCCTATGCTGAAGCGAAACTTTGTGTAATGCCTGCTCTGAAGCTCTGCATGCATATGCTACAAGGCAGAGTTCAGGTACAAGTTCTGATCTATGAATCAGGTTGGGTAATCCCCAGCCCATGTCCCAGTGTAAGTTTCAAATATTTAAAAGTAGATGCAATCTCTTATTCTTATTTCTCTCCTTACCTGTAGGAAAGAGAGCTTAATTGATCCATAGGATTATTGTTTCTTTAATGGTTCTACCCATCTATTTCACAAAACTTTACTCAAGTAAATCTACAGTGGAAGATAAACTATTAAGCCCTAAAGCAATGGAGGCTGCGTTCACGCTTACTGCAGGAAATAACATTACAAAATTCTGTATGAGATCCCAAATGAAGGGAAAGTGATAATTATTTTAAGCTAAACTGTTTTCAGTCACTCATACGTACTCTATTCTAGATTTCACTTGCTCATTCTCACGTACTCACAAATACTAATATATGTATGTGTAAGTGGTCAGGCCATGATTATTTGCACCTTACATGGAGAATGAAGGATGCCAGTTACAGATGCTATCTCCTTAGTCGTACTTGGAGTATGACCCATCATGGTACGTGTCTTCATTATGCACAGCTATGTCTCTGTGCTCTTTTTGATTGGTAATGGTGAACTGTTATTTGTATAGGTCTTTCCTACCCTTTAGGAGTCAACAGTTCCTATTCTTTGATTTCTTGCCTCAGAATCTTGGTTACTTCACCCTTCATAAACACTAGGTAAGGTTACTGCTCATTTTTTTCTTTTCCTTTTTCTCGCATTTTTATGACTAGAGTACACCTTCCTGTTGCAATGACAGGAAGAGAAGCAGCACATACAATGTGTGTCATCTCTTGCTATCACAGCCTGGGTTTTCCACTGATGAGTTGTCTGTACTGTGGCTTTGTTGTTGCTCAGGCATTTTGATCTTGATATGAGCAACACATTTGCAATGTTTACCAATTTTATTGCTGTCAGTTTTGTCCTTGGTAGTTAATTTTAGTCATTCTTTAAAACCTTTGCCCTATTGTTTGTCAGGTGCTTTCACACATACTTATTTCCATTCGTATTTCATACCAACCTTAATATTTACATTACATATGTTTCTTGTGGGAACAAATTCATAATCTAGGTTCGGCCAAAATGGCTATCCAGGAATAGTCTGAATGTCAAGTTTAAACAGCCAGCAAATACAGTAATTATACTGTCAATGTAAAGATGTATTTTGTAGTTTCAATTCATATTGTTAACCAAGATTTGCTGCACTGATCATTTTGAGAGAGCATGATTCTATGTATCACTGTGATCCAGACAAGCTTGCTTGTAAAAGTCAAGAATTTTTTTCCTATGTAAAATGAAATTGACTTAAAATTAATGTTTCAAGCATCCAACAGCAAGCAGAAGTTTATGTGCTGATTCATTTGCTCAAGGAAAGACCCACTTCAGGTGAACATGATATCAAGGAAGTAGGCTGTATGAATAGTTTCAATTTCCTTTGTTACCTCTATCTTGTTTAACTTTGACTGTACCCAACAGTTCTTGATCTGTTTCTGACTGCACCTTATAAGAGTCTGAGATGTCCTTGTGTAGGTTTAATATGAAAGAGGTGTTAATTCCTGATGTGTCCTGCAACTTGTATGGGCCACATGTTCTTTCTGTGCTTTAGCAAAATGAATGTGGTTGACTCCAATTGAGTTCTCCGTCCTTTGTTTGTCAATTTGCTTATGATAGTACATTTATGACGGTACATTATGACACCGGAGTAAAACTCTGGGAGAAAAAGTATTGGTTTTTTGAATCAGGTGGTCCACTGCAAAGATGTTGTCCTACGTTCAGCTGGGATAGAGTTAATTTTCACAGGAAGCTGGGAGGGGGCACAGCCAGCACAGCTGACACAAACTAGCCAAGGGGATATTCCATACCATGTGACGTCATGCTCAGTATACAAACTGGGGGAGGTAGCATAGCAGGTTCTGTGGTGGTGGAGTGTTAGGTTCTGGGTGACAAGCAATTGTACTGTGCATCACTCATTTTGTATTTTTCGTTTATTTGTACTATTGTTATTATTGTAATGTCTCTCTTTGTGTTGTCCCAGTAAACTGTCCTTATCTCAACCCATGAGGTTCTACCTTCTTTATCTCCTCTGTGATTCTCCTCCCCATCCCAGCGGAGCAGGCGTGGGGGGAGGAGTGAGCAAGCGGCTGCGTGGTCCTTTGTTACAGGCTAGGCTTAAATCACGACAGATGTATATACCCAATGCAAAGTAATCACAATGTTAGTTCAAATATGACATTGGAAATGAGTTGTAAACTGACCTCTTCTGATTCTGGTGCAAAATAAAAGGTATCTTGAAAAAAGTGCTAATAAGTTCCAGCTGAAAGCACTGCTTACTTTCTAAAATATGTTTTAAAAAATATTGTTATGAGAACTAGCACATTTAAATACAAACAAAGCAAAGTATAAATGAAACAGCTCTGTTTGTTAAGCGAAAAGGACCAATTTTTCCCTCCTTATTTTTCCAGTGCTATTTGAATAAAGCACAGGTATGACATGTGTGACTTTTAACCAAAAATTTTGTATCTCTCTCTAAAAAAGTATATTAATAAACTGAAAGTTGGAAAAACTTCTTGCAGCTTCATGTAAATGAGATTAGCTAGGGTGCAGTAAATTATATCTAAATGAAGTAGTCTATAAACTCAGCCTCCCAACCTGCTCATGCTTTCATATCAGTATCTTTTTCCTGTTTCTATTCAAATGGATGTATCTATATTCCTCCCTTGTGTTTGTGTGTGTGTGTGTGTGTGTGTGTGTCCATGCGTACAACCATGTCATTTTGTTATTTTGGAGGAAGAAAGATAGGGCTCTGTAGATTCAGGAGCAGTTGGATAAATATTTCTTTTTCTGAATGCAACATCTGAATACATCCTTCTGCAACCTCTTCAAAAACTGGCCACATGCTGACTTAACTGAACAGCAATATTTGTACTACATGCTTCATACTGTGCCAAGTAAGTCATCAAGGCACTCAGTACAAGTTTTGCTGTCCACACATCTGTTGTTTGCCATAGCAAGTTTGACATTAACACATCCAGGAGTCCTCAATGGAGCTATGTAGCAGATTGTGCCATACTGAGAGCACAAAGGAATGTCAGGTGATTGGCAGGTCTCTAACGCCTTTTTCAAAAGCCAGACTGTGTTGGGGGGTGGGGAGGTGGAGTGTAAAAGTTCCCTAAGGGTTTCCAGTTTAGGAGCTTATTCTAATCATAATTACAGGAATTGCACACGGATGTATCTCCATTTGGTTTGAAGGAACGACTCATCATCACTGTGCGTGCTGAAAGGAACAGAGCTCAAAGAGAGTTGTCTGATTCTGGTGGCACAGTTATGCAGGGGTGAGTTTGAATGAAGTTGTGTGTACTAAGCCAGATCAGAAATAAACGTTGTCACAGAAAAAACAGGGAAAGATGGAAAAGGCTTCTGTCATTTTGGACTGACTGAGGTATATTTAGCCTTAGCACCTGCTGAGAACACAGCAGACGTATCTGTATCCAGATTCTGGTTTACGTTCAGCAGCTGACACTGAGAACATTGTAGGAACATGTATCAAAGAGACAGAGGTTAATTCATCTTATAAATATAAACCACTTATAATAGTAATATTGCCATTTCATAAAGTTGACAAAAGAGTGTCCTGTTAATAGAGAAATATTAAAATAATTCTGATTTAATTTCTGTTTAAAATGAAATAAAGTTTCATTTTTCATCAGTTCTTTTAAACTCTTTTCTAAACATGTCTCAGAAACTGGACAGGAAAAACTTACAGCAAATATCCTTGTTGGTTTTCATCTGACCAAACTGCTAAGACCTTTACTCTTTGTTTTCTCATACCTCGGCACCATCTGCAGCCATGTGTACATTAATCTTGACAGAGTAAGATACTACTCTAAAAATGGGAGAAAGACTACTTTAAGCATAATTTCAGGGTTTCCTAACACAATTTTCTTCTTGGGAACCATCTCCTTTTGCAGCCTGGAGTTACTTTAAAATAACATTAAGTTACAGGGTGGGACCAAGAAATTTTCCTCGGTTCCTAGGTCTGAGAGCATAGCTTGGCTACATTGTGACTCCGTGTCAGGATAAATCCCAGGTAGTTACCCTGCCCCGCAGCCAGAAAAAGGAAGGGGGTTGCATCCTCTGAATTCTTCTGCCCTGGCAACAGAGACATACCTTCAGAAATTTCTGTAATGGTTGCACAGACTGAAGGAATTTTGTAGGCAGACTACATAGTATCAGGATAGCATTAATATTCTAATTTATGAGTATTTGTCATGAAACAATACATGAGGCCATTGGACCCCAGCACTCATTTCCAAGTCTGCTCAAGGCTTATGAAAGGGTCTCTTGAGTCTGGGGCTAATGTGGAAGCCTCCAGCAGAGGTTTCCTGATGCATCCTCAAGCAGCAATTTCACTCTCCACTTTATGATCATGGTGTTTAGTCCAAAAAAGAAATATTAGATGAAGACTCTTCTCTTCAAGGAGGGAGGATAGATGTCTGTTGCCCTAAGGAAATAATTCTGGGTCATTCTGCTTTTCATTTTAGTAATATTGTCTTTCCTGCTAATAAATAAATAAATAAATATAAAGTGCCTAAAATGTCCCTTCATAGGAGAAGTCTCCTTGGTGTCTTGGGGTTGTTTCCTTTTTTTTTATTTTTAATCTGGAAAAGAGATTGATCCTCCCTTAAAGCAGCATGAACACATCCAGCTGAGAAAAAGGAGTATTTTAAAATTATTAAATAAAATAAATAAATAAAAACAGAAAAACTGCACATCTGCTGGAATGTGAGCCGATTCACAAATTCCTTGTCATTAATGACAAGCTGTAAGTGGAGTTTTAGAAACCATCTGCAGAACACTAAAAAGAAAATGGGGTAATTTATATTAGCATTCCAGATATGGTATGCTACCATGTGATATATAGGATTCATACGTAAGACTGAGAAATTGTGCTGAAGTGCTAAAATAATGACTCTGTGAGACTAATAGCCAGTTTTGAATGTTCAGAAAGTTACGTATGCTCTTACTATTGATTTACAAATTTCCCATCATTCTTTGTAATATAAAGCTAGTTACACATTCCAGAAAAAGTATCAAAAGTGCTCTACCTGCACCAAGAGCAGCCCAGGTATGGGACAGGATGCTGGGATGCCTATGTGCCTCTATACTTAATACACACAAAACTTTCCTCCACTGGTAGAAAGTGGAAGCATTGCTTGCAAAGATGTTATGAGGTCAGTTTGAAAACAGGTCCAAGAAGAATTCTGTTGAAGTGCATCCAGTGTATACATACAACTTTCATGGATATTTTTTGGTGCCTCTTTTGGTCAGATGGGGCCAGATGGGGATATTTGATTTCTGAGGTTACAGCATCTACTACAGCAGCCTGCATATGAGGATTTACTCAGGTCCCTCCAGCTCCAGCCAGCTTTATTTTGCCAAAATTAGAACTAAGATGCCATGATTTGATCTCAAGTGCCATATAATGTTGCAGTGATAAGGGGCATTATGGAGTGTTCAGGTGGGGGCTGGGTAAGATGTTAAAGTGATGATTTTTTTTTTTCCCTTCCTTTCTTCCCATTGCAGAAACTTGTTTTCTTCTAAATCTACTTTCTAAGGTCTGGATCTTGCTTGCCCTGGCCACCATGAATGGTTTAATATGTTTGATTCTTTCCATTTTGGATTATTGCTCACGTGCCTCATATTGCAGGCTTGGGACTTACTCTTTCCTGAGAAAATCTTTGCACATTGTATCTTAGACTCAAAATGCTAATGAGATATGTCATAAAACACTTGAGGGAAAAATTCCTCAGATTCTTCCAAACCAAAATCATCATGAATCACTTCAATTATTATTTTAAATGAGTGTTTTAAGCACTCTAGAATAAACAGTAGCAATAGGTATCCCTCAGATTAAGTTCTTGGCCTACAGCTCAAGTATTCCATAATTCAAAACACTACCACAGAAATGCAATGAAGGAATGCTTTGAAAGTATGTAGGTAACACCTCTGGTAAGTTGCAGTTCCTCGTCTAAAAAGTCATTAATTCTTATTAACAGAGATAATAAATGCATCAAGACATCAACAGATTGGCAGAAAAAATTAAGACAGACACTTAAGAGTGATATTTCCAGATGTCTTTTAATCTATATCTTTTTATCAAGAATGGCAGACAAGGTAAATAGGGATATTAATTTTAGCATAAAAGTTAGTTATTATCTTTAATTGCAATAGTGTAATGTGATTGAGTTTACACATACATCTGTACACATGAACATATATGTCAGAATGTGCAAAAGTGTCCTGCGTGCGGCATGTGTTTATATGCAAAGATCACACATTGTACAGTGCGAACATTAGTCATAATAACTTAAGCAAGTGTTTCATAATTGTTTCATTTATTCATACTTTATCCCATGTTTTTAATAAGCCTTCATAATAGCATGTCACAATGAGCTGTTAGACTGAGGAACAATTGCAGAGATTATCATATATTAGCAAATTCCCACTCCGATCAGGATCACTAACCAAGCCATAATCAAGAGCTAATTGTCTTCAATGTGAATTTAAATGCAAAGACAATAGATGATAGATAAAATTAGAATTTTAAGGTATCCAGTAAAATTCTATTACATAATTCCTCAGCCACTGAGAGCCCAACTGAGAAAGGTTCTGAAGGCAAGACTTTTAAAGGTTTTAGATACTTTGAAACAATGACCTTTAGAAAGTCTTATCAATCTAAAGTACCTGTGTTCTCACTGACCTAAGTAAAAGACACAACTACCCAGCATCAGATGTACATGTAGTTTAATAGATATGCAGGCGTGTTCAAAAATAATTTCTTAATCATGCAGAAGTGAAGATTAGAAAGAAGATGCAGTGGGTTATAGCATTAACTTGCAATTCAGAAAAGCTGTGTTCCAGTCTCTCTTCTGTCATATATTCCCCTAAGGGCTAGAGTAATGACACCACTTAAATCAAAGTTCTTAACATTTACATGCCTGGTCCTCAGACTAGAAAGCACTGTAATATCTACAGATACATTTTATATAACTTTTTAAAGTCAGGAACAGTCCTATGATGGTTCTTCCATGTAATCATGAAATTAAAGAAAGAAATTTAAGGTTCTTGTTCATTCCTTTCTACACTGGGCAACAGTGCTGTTTCAAGAGAGATAAAAAGTAGCCATTCCCTACATAATTTATAAGACATTAGGGAGAAATACCTCACAAGAAAAGCTGAAAGAGCTATCCCAGGTTTTTGTACTCCAATCACAAGACATCCAACCAAAGATTAACCTCACCCTTTTAAGTAGTCACATCTCACTCTCCTTTATCTTGAATTTAATATTGGCCACGAGAAGAGGATATACATATGGCTTGGGAAGGGAATTGTTGTTGAAGAAACAGATAAACTCTAGCTTATATGAAGCAAAGGCAAGAGAACGATGCGGAGCTTTCTGGGTGAGATTGCTTCTAAATGCGCATTAGTGTCCAGAGAATTTAGGACAGACCAAGCCATGTCTAGGAGACTTAGGCATCTATAAAGCAGCTAGACAAAGCTGTGGAGTAAGTTAGATCTCCTGAAAACAGATGTCATTAATTGTGGACTCGCCTTTAAAGTGCTGGTTGCTTTCTGACTCGATAAAAAAGAAGGCATGACTAAGCAAGTGTGATCATTTTAAAAAATGAAATATAAGAGGGTTTTTTTCTTACTGTTCTGGCGAGCCAGCCAGGAGGATCTCTGCTCGGCTGCGGGACTGACTGTGGAGCGGACGCTCCTAGGCGCGCCCCAAGTACTTTTCTCGGAGGAGTCTCCGCTGCCAGCCGATCACCGTGGGAGTAGACAACAACCTCTTGAAGCCGCGGATTAAACGGTATGTTTAACGGAGGGAGCTGAGCGTACACATATGTGGGGCTGCTGGCAAATCACGCAGAGATGTC
>JAVKLA010000047.1:20460443-20470749 GCA_034782735.1 Sagittarius serpentarius | reverse complement strand
TTGCCCGGCGCTGTAATAAACATACCTACTTTACAATCTCTTAGATTGTGGAGTCTGTTTTCCGCACGTCAATTCATGTGAAATACATAGGAATGATGATTATGGGAATAGTGTGTATGTTCTTCCCATCCAAGTATTCTGCCTTGGCTAAACAGTTTGCTCTGAACATTTTTATGCTGGAGCACTCTTCTCTTCCTTTTGGTGTACCCATTTAACCCTATATAACTTCGGTGGAATATTCTAACTGTCTTTTCTCATCTCCCACCCATGGGAAAAGAGAATCCTGTAACATGTTGATAAGACATGCAGCACAAGTGATTAAAATCTTGTGATGAAGCGTGAAACGGAGTTCAAATGTAAAAGTTCAAAATACAGAAGGGAAATTGAATGCAATTTCATTGTCTAAATGTTTTGGATGGCTGTATTAATTCTGTAAAGTGCTCAGGTAAAACCCATAATGTGATCTGTTAATTAAAGACTGAGCTTAGAATGCTCAGAAGACTTACCATTTCTTTGAACTTTCTAACAAATAAAGACAAACCTCTGAATTTCAGGGTAAACCAAACACAGGACAGATAATACTGATTATTTATTGTTATTTGTTCTGGCCGGTACAAGCAAGAACTGAGTATTTATTTCTTCTTATCTCTTTATACCCTTTGAATGTTTGTGGAACAGTTAAGTCAATGTGGAAAGAGGAATAACAAGTTTTTTAAAGTGTTGCTGTTGAATAATATAATTTTCTTACTTTAGTATAGCTGGGTACCATGTTTATTAGCAATCATTTAGCTGTGACTGCTGTCTTCTAGTACTTCTGTAGTGACAAATGGTTTATTCATTGTTTCCAAAAGCCTTATTCTTCCAGTTTACTTGCTTATCTTCAGTGAATAATGGTGGCAGAATAAGATCCATGGAAACTATAGAATTTTGCTACTAGTATCTTTGTGTAGATGAAATATCTACTAAATACATCTAAATTATCCCAAATAATTTTTTTATGCTCTGCTGTTCCTACCCTGAAGTGAAAATGGAGGAGGTTTTTACCAAGCAGGAACTGAGGCTCTGTGAAAATAAAAAGCAATGATAAGATTAAGTTTCACCAGAGACTGGGTAACAGATAATGACATGAATAGAGGGACATGCACTGCCACTGTCTCCGTATGAACTGTTTTTCCGTAGTGAAATACTTCACATCCACTCATAAAACTTCTTCCTCTACTTACACAGTGCCTAATTTTGTTTTAATTTATTCCCTTTGGAAGTAACACAACTGCCCTCTGGAACAGATCATTCTGCTATGAGTTTCAGGCTGATTATGCTACTACAGTCAGTCCTCCCCTGACTGTTCTGCATTGTGCTGCTTTGCATTTCATTCAGCCTGCCCAGGTGTCTGCTGTGCAGCTTCACAGACATCTTGATTACATGACACTTTAAATGCTGTAACAGGAAGGATCCCTTTATGAGTCCCATTGTAGCAAACCACATACCCATGACAAAATAGCCATGTTTAGTTCCATTTGTAGGATATAAACTTCCTTCCCCTCTCAGCATGTTTAGCTCAGCTGTTCTAGGTGCGATGGTTTCTTTCCCTCTGTCCTGGTTTCAGCTAGGATAAAGTTAATTTTCTTCCTAGTAGCTGGTACAATGTGTTTTGGATTTAGTGTGAGAGTAATGTTGATAACACAGTGATGTTTTAATTGTTGCTAAGTAGTGCTTCTCCTAAGTTACGGATTTTTCAATTTCCCATGCTCTCCCAACAAGCAGGTGTACAAGAAGCTGGGAGGGAGCATGGCCAGGACAGCCGATCCGAACTAGCCAGAGGTGTATTCCATACTATAGAACGTCATGCTTAGTATGTAAACTGGGGGGAATCGGCTGAGAGGGGCGGATCACTGCTCAGCCATCAGTCAGTGGGTGGTGAGCAATTGCATTGTACATCACTTGTCTTTTCTTGGGTCTAATTTGTTTCTTTGTGTTATATTCATTTTCATTACCATTATTATTATTGTTGTTACTATATTTGTATTATTATTATTGTTATTATTTTATTTTAGTTATTAAATTGTTCTTATCTTGACCCATGAGTTTAACTTTTTTTCCCCGATTCTCCTCCCCATCCCACTGGGAGGGGGGACAAGTGGTGCTTGGTGCTTAGCTGCTGGATAGGGTTAAACCACAATACCCTCTTGACCTTTTTTTTCCTTTTTGAAAGCTGAGATCTATTCTTATATCTCCAGGAGCTGGATCTTTAAATTAAAGATCGAGTATCACAAGACTCATGATATAATCACAAGGGTGAGAAACATCAGAGAATTCAGGACTGTATGTGGTTGTCATCAGAGCAAAGTAAAACCCTGTCCACCTCAAGGTATTGAAGTAGATCTGCAAAATGAAGCATTGCCTGAAGAATATCTGATAATAAGAGTTAATCAAGCATTTGCATGAAGGTGCTGAATTTTACTAAATTTTTGTCTTTATGTTTTCACATTTTCATATCTTTAGTATGGATGGCTGCTTCTCTGCTATAAATGAAAGTAATGCTTGATCATTCCTGAGGATGTACATTCATTTAAGAACAATCAAGATGTTTTTCCCTTCTCTCCCTCTCTCTCATTTTCATTTTCAGATTAGACTTTGTATTGCGTTTATATGGCAAGGTTTTGGTAGCTAGGGGTCTACAGGGGTGGCTTCTGTGAAGAGATGCTAGAAGCTTCCCCTATGTCTGATAGAGCCAATGCCAGCCAGCTCCGAGATGGACCCACTGCTGGCCAAGGCTGAGCCCATCAGTGATGGTGGTAGCGCCTCAGGGATAACAGATTTAAGAAGGGGAAAAAAGTTGCTGTGGCACAGAAACTGCAGCCAGACAGAGGAGTAACAACATGTAAAAGAAACAACTCTGCAGACACCAAAGTCAGTGAAGAAGGAGGCGGGGGAGGTGCTCCAGGTGCCAGAGCAGAGATTCCCCTGCAGCCCCTGGGGAAGACCACGGTGAGGCAGGCTGTCCCCCTGCAGCCCAGGGAGGTCCATGGTGGAGCAGATCTCCACCTGCAGCCCATGGAGGACCCTGTGCTGGAGCAGGTGGGTGCCCGAAGGAGGCTGTGACCCCATGGGAATCCCATGCTGGAGGAGGCTCCTGGCAGGACCTGTAGCCTGTGGAGAGAGGAGCCCAGGCTGGGGCAGGTTTGCTGGCAGGGCTTGTGACCCCGTGGGGGACCCGCGCTGGAGCAGTCTGTGCCTGAAGGACTGCAGTCCCTGGAAGGGACCCATGCTGGAGCAGTTCATGAAGAACTGCAGCCCATGGGAAGGACCCACGTTGGAGAAGTTCGTGAAGAACTGTCTCCCATGGGAGGGACCCCACGCTGGAGCAGGGGAAGAGTGTGAGGAGTCCTGCCCCTGAGGAAGAAGGAGTGGCAGAGACAATGTGTGACAAACTGACCCCAACCCCCATTCCCCATCCCCCTGTGCTGCTGTGGGGGGAGGAGGTAGAGAAAACAGGGAGTGGAGTTGAGCTGGGAAGGAGGGAGAGGCGGGGAGAAGGTGTTTTAAGATTTGGTTTTATTTCTCATTACTCTACTTTGATTTGATTGGCATTAGATTAAGTTAATTTTCCCCAAGTCAAGTCTGTTTTGCCTGTGATGGTAACTGGTTGAGTGATCTCTCCCTGTCCTTATCTCAACCCA
Source organism: Sagittarius serpentarius (assembly GCA_034782735.1). Taxonomy (NCBI): domain Eukaryota; kingdom Metazoa; phylum Chordata; class Aves; order Accipitriformes; family Sagittariidae; genus Sagittarius; species Sagittarius serpentarius. The sequence goes on along the minus strand of JAVKLA010000047.1, from coordinate 20,467,069 downwards.
AGAGCCTTTTGTTGTATTTTCTCTCCCCTGTCCAGCTGAGGAGGGGAGTGATAGAGCGGCTGCATGGTGCTTAGCTGCTGTCTGGGGTTAAACCATGACAGACTCACAAGGATTTATTTTTTACATGACATTTTAACTTTCATATTCTGAAGATACCAATGAGAAGAGCAGAGATTTTCTGAAAACTCAAGATGGATTTCAATGGAGACAATCATATACTTGGGAGTGAAAAAGTTCTTTTTTTATTTCAGTTGTGCCAAATTTAAAAAAATAGGTATTTACTCTAATATTTCTTTATTCTTGTTTCTAAGACCCTTTCTGGCCCCATAGACCTACAAAGACACCAAGAAAACTTCTTTTTCTTCTAAAGTACATACAGAAGACAAAGCATGAATGTGCCAGAGCATTCAGAAATTTTAAAAGATTATATTTTTAAAATATGGTTTCAGCTTGTCAACAATGGAATGAAGATGCTTTGGCAGTCACAATTCTGAAGGATGATTTAACGAACAATACCCTTTAATTGAAAGACAGGACATGAAGACAGAGCTAAAATTAAAATCACAGATAGCCAAAATTCTAGGGCTTTTTGTGGTTAGGGCAGCTGTAAGTGGCTTAGTACCCCTAAGGATAATCAGAAGTGTGACAACATGAAGTTCTGCAGTATCAGTGGTTATTATCACTTGCCACACTAATTTTACTCATCCATAAAATGTTAATGATTGTGAAAGAATGAAAACTTAAGATGTTTTCTGGTAAGAATTTTAAAATGCTCCAATGGTAGTTAGATGTCTAACATGCTTTGAAAGCCAATAGCAGCAAGATACTCAGCTGCCTTTTTAAAAAAAAAAAAAAAAAAATCTACTTCTCTTTTCACACAATTAACCAAACTAAAATAATCAAGAGGCCAGAAGAGTAAATAGAAATTTAAGTTTATATCTTGCAATTATACATGCTTTGTATTTTACTTTGTCTATTGAGATTGCTGTTGCAATTAACTTAAAAGCTCAAAAATCATGAATCAACTGCCAAAATAACTGTCTTTTAACTATACATATTTTCATTTTCACACATTGGGATATTTTTATTTGATTATTTCCTTCTAGAAGTGTAAAAGTTCTTTTAAAAGTTTTCTTTGCATATGGGAGGTCCACAATGTTATGTTAAAGCAGAAAAAGGTACATTTGTTTTATCATCTCAGATGTCCAGAAGTAAAGGTATTAAGAAGATATAAATAAGAGAATGAGGACTGAAATAAATGTTACTTATAGCAATTCAGATACGTTATAACTGCAAATAAGGATGTACAAAAGATCTTGATTGTAAGTCTATCTTTTTCTTATCAAGTATTAATATCCACATTTAACTCTCAGCATTATGCGCTAATACTACATATGTTTTGCAAATCCTTATCTCCAGAAGGGATAATATATTTTGAAACTCATTTTAAAGCCACATGTGGTTTTCAAAACATTCCTCATCCTCCAGCAAAAATGTGACCAATTAATGATTGTTTGCTCTAGTGTTTCAAAAGTAATTTATACAAAATGATTAAAACATTATTTTTAATTTTGCGTGTTTGGGATATTTGTGTTCTTTTCTTGATGTTTTTTCCTTCTGCAACTTTTTTCCTTTTGCCTGTTTTTCATAATTCTTTTTCCCACCTCTTTTTCCCTCTACATTTTATTATTTTCCCTTGTTTTGGCCTTTGTGACTTCATTTCCCTCCAGTCTCTCAGTCGTCAGTACTTCTCAAGTGAATATTTTTTGGTAGTTTTCCAGTTACTCTCTGGTCTAAGAGTTTTTTTCCCTGCTTCTATCAGTTTTCTTCATTTCACAATGTTTTCTGCTCCTAGTCCTTCCTTTCCCCCCCCACCCCCACCCCAGAGGTCGCCTTTTCTTTTTCCTCGGATCTGTCCACAGTTTTCCAGCACAGGAGTGCTCCGAGCTTTCTTCTGTTTCTCTGATGGTTTACTGTAGATCGCCTTTATTGTAGTTCCATTACTCTCCACGGATGTTTCTCCCTGTGTTTTGTTTTCTTTTTTCCCCTACACACAAACACGTTTGGCCTGCAGTCACTGTATTTTATATTTGTTGCCAAACTATGTTATTACAGTTACGAGATCCTTTCTTTTCCTCTCCATGTAAAGAAACAAGACCACTCAGCAACATGTTTTTTTTTGTCATTTATTTTGTTTCTAAAAAGAATAAATTCATTCCTAATACAATAGCCGTTCTAAGGATTTAGGACTTGCTGCCTTCGGGTTTGGGTCCCTGTTCTGCAGGGCACTGAACAATCTGACACCAGCCAAGCTTATCACCTAAGAAACCCAACCTCTGTTAATCAGTTTTGAACTACTCAGATCCAAGTTCTGCCTCTCCCATCCAAATTGCAATTCAATGGTATTATCATTAGTTTAGTTCTTTGGAGAGAGTTTACCTGTAGTTTTCATCTGTGTTTCATTATTCTGTTTCATATTTTGTGATTTTGGGAAACAAGATTTTCTTTTTAGTGAGAAGGGAATGGAGGTTGAAATAGAACGACAGACATCTGCCTATTCACTCTTTCATTCTACCTTTTTATATAGGAGTTACATATGAAATAAAAGAATCTAATGAGATTGCAGCAGTTTCATTAAGAATAGGGGAGGAATGGGAGAAGACTACAACCTTAGCACGAGAAATATTAGTCAGTACTGTCTTGTCCATGGATTTTCCATATTCTACATGCAAAAAGGGGAAAAAAAAAACCTCAAAACCAATTTGATCAGGGAAAAAAAATGTTTTATGGAGTCATGAAAAGTTGCACACTCTTTCATTCTGGCCTTGAATTGCTTCATAAGCATGAAAAATTATTTCTACAAAGATAAATGTGCACAGTTTCCTTTTTTAATGTCCAAGACTCATGCATCAACTACTCCGTATAATAATTGTCATTGGCTAAACTAGAATCTGAAGAACCAGGATCATGATGTAAAGAACAGCAATAATGATTTTAGCACTCCTGTTGTTTCCTCACTGGCAAAGTTTGCAAACTATAAATTTACCTGTATTATCAGTATCCTCAACATGAAGCATATTTATCACAGGGAAAAAAATTAAATCTGTTCAGATTTTTCTAAACAAATGCTTCAATTAATTATCAGCCCATTTTCAATCATTCCCATTTTACTGATTATTTGTCAAGGCCTGGTTTGAGTTTTTTTTGTTTTATTTAGTTTGTTTAAGACATACCTGAAATATTGTTCCCTACTGTGCTAATTGAGCTTGGCGCTAGTTACTTAGCCAATAAACTAATCTTCTGTGAGAAGGCAGTTTGCTCCAGCTCTGTAAAATCTTAGCTCCGAGTCATGACCCTAGGGAATTCCAATCTGCAATGATGGAACATGGGACAGAAAAGGGAAGAAAGGCTGAATCTTGGCTTTAGACACCAGATGCTTACAGTTCAGTTTCTCACCTTTTTTATTTTTTTTATTTCATTTTACTCATTATGTGAGGTAAGTAACACTGATAATTAACAAAACCTGTAACTGACTTCTTATCACACATACTGATCTTGCTCTGACTTTCTGAATATAATTCTTTTACCAATAGCTTTTCCTATGTTATATTGTAGGCATGTCGAAACAAACTTCTTCACTGTAAATGGACTGAACTGCAAATGAAACAATTTCTGAGAAACAAGCTAGTAAATGTCATTTAAAATAAAATGAAAATAAAATTTGAGTCTTGGAACTTAGAGTCTTTTATTTTGTTGATCTGTGTTCTGCTCATAAATCACATCCTTGAATTTTTCTGGTGGGAAAAAAACCCAAACAAAAGTAGTCACTTAAAATTCTAGACAGATATATTTGTGGAATGTAAAACAAAACCAAAACAGCAATAAATAAATAAAATGCAACTGAAAATGCCTTTATAATGCAATCATCCAAGACACAACAATTGAAAAAATGTGCTTGTAAAAACCGAGACTATGGAAAGATCACTTTTTACTTACAACTTTTGGGCTCTAGTAATTAAAAATCTTGTTATATTAGCACCAGTGAAAGGATAGGGGAAATAGTGACTGCTGTCAGTGCTTCTGTGCATAGGTCTGCACATTCTATAATATTCTGACAGCTCTCATTCTACTTTTTTGTGTCTAAGAAAAATCAAGTAATGTACCTTAGCTGATACTAATCTCCTGTGACAATACAAATCAGTGAGGTGTATAGGTGTCTGAAGTACAGTATAAAATGAAAATGCTGTGTGTTAAGGATGCTAAAAAAGCTGCTTTCATTCAGTTCTATTCCTGCTACCTTTTAGAAGCGTATGTTATTCTCAAACCTCTGTACACCCAGAAGTATGACTTCAACAATAATAATCTTTTGTCTTTGTATTTTCTATTATTTGAAGTATTATTGTGTATTGAGTGATATCTTTTAAATACAGAACCATGGAATAATGAATCATTCATCTTTCCTTTGTCTTCCAATTGTACTTCTTAAATAGATCTCAGCATAATAGGGCTTTTCTCAGCACTGTCTGGAAATTATCATATAGACACCGTACTACAGATAATAGATGTCTAATTTTAGAAAACATAAATATTTAATATTTACAAGAACATAAATATTTTCTCAGCTGTTTAGCCTACAAATATTAGAAACAACAACAAACTTGTGGTGATTGATGTCCTCATGGACCTATTGCTGGACATATAAATCTGAACTTTGATGAGAGTTATGTTCAAGTCGAAAATGAATAAACAACAACTCCATGTATCACTGGTATTTCTCCAGAATTAAAGCCATGCTATTGAAAAATTAGTTTAGCTTGCAGCTGCTTTCTACCTTGAATTAAGAATGTTCAACCACTAATGATGTTTCTGCATGAATTATCATTTTATTTTAGCCATGTAATTTTATTATATAGGATCATTATCAATGTCATACACTGTTTACTCCTGTGAAAGACATATCTTTCCAGCAAGATGGTGTTTTAATATGTTTTTCATCACCTTCCAATCTCTAAATGACAGTAACTCTCTTGCATTTAGCAAAAGAGAAGATGGATGTTTTCCCGGCCCTCAAGCATTTATTTCTGCATACTGGTGTCTTCGAAATGATACTCTTTAAAATAGGGACAAGAATAGAGCAGCAATCAAGCTGAAAAGAATGTGCAATCACTTGAAGTGTCTGAACCCAGACCTAAAATGAAGAGCTCAGACCCATTTCTTCAGGGAATGTGCCATTTTGACTTGGAGTTGAAGCGACACATATCAATGCAAACTGCATTCTGTGTCAAAAGCATAGGCTGCTTTACCTACATGAAAAAGCTTTTTTTTCCATTTGACAAAGACAATGAGAATTTTGGACAGGAAACTGAAAAGGTAAGAGTTGGCCATCTCAGTAACAGGGCTGCTCACAGCTGAAGCATGCCTGTGTTACCTCGGTGACTGCTCTTACAGACTCATGCTGAACTCGTCAGTAACCAGGAGTTTAACTAGTGAAGTCTCTAGAAGCTGGATCTCTGTCTTGGCTAGAATATAAAAGTTTCATGAAGATTCTCCTTGTTCACAGGCTTTTCCCCAGAACTATCCAGAACCATATCGTTGAAGTATAAAAGTTCCTACAATATAACAAGTCAGATCAGTATTAGAAGAAATACTAAAGAAGCTAATTCGTATACCTCAACTGTTATGTAATAATGTCCACATCAGTGACATTGCTTATAATAAGAACTTTCAGGAAGGATTTTCATACATAAATCTCTATGATCTATTGTTATAATGACATGGACAGAATATCAGAATGTAATCACAGACTTCTGCAAAGAGTATTCGAGCTCTTACATACTCCAGTTCTTACAGCTTCCTTATAGAAACTCGCTTGCATATTTTTAGTGAAATGGGATTCTCCAGAATGAAATGGGCATGAAGACAAGATATGAAGGTCTGAAAGTCTGTTTTATACCCTAAGTAGAAAATTAACCTAAAGTGATGGAGAGCTGCAGGACTACATGTACCTCCCACAGTAGGAGTCAGTTGATCTTTCTCTGTTGCACGGAAAACCAACAGGACTTTCGACCTGTCAGTGCTGGCAGATTTGAAAAGCATCAAGCCTCAGGTGTTCAAGTGTGGTAATGCTAGAGGCCGCAAAACTCACATCCTCAGTTGTTATGAAACACACTTTTTTTATCCCTTAAGAGAGGCCCGACATGGTTTCTGACACTCTGCCTCCTGAAACTCTGCCCTGACGGACATTGGCAGCGTAGGCAGGATGCTGCCCACATTATCCATGTAAGGTAGGATTCTCTCATATTGCACTACTGCTGGTGGAGCCAAGGGGCAACGTGACTCTTACCCGCATTCAAAACATATTTGCGTGATTGGCTGTTGCTGCCAGATGACCCAGACACCAAGTGTCCCTGGCAGCCCGCTGGAGCCATGGCATCGCTTAGGATTCTATATTTGCTGTAGGTCACTGCGTGAGCTGCCATATGGTTGCATTGTTACTCATCTTTCTTCCTGCATCAATAAAGCTTTGTTTTATAACATTGTCCTGGTTTTGGCTGGGATAGAGTTGTCTTCCTAGTAGCTGGTACAGTGCTGTGTTTTCAGTTCAGTATGAGAAGAATGTTGATAAC
>JAVKLA010000047.1:20446767-20457819 GCA_034782735.1 Sagittarius serpentarius | reverse complement strand
GGATGGGGCTCTGAGCAACCTGATCTAGTTGAAGGTGTCCCTGCTTACTGCAGGGGGGTTGGACTAGATGACCTTTGATTGTCCCTTCCAGCCCAAGCCATTCTATGATTCTATGATTTCTTTTGCCATTTGGATGATAGGCTTCCTGAGGTATGCTTGTTCAGTGCTTCACACAACCTGGCCTTTCCTGGCAGAAGAGTCTACTCACAAATTCTGCTCATGACTATTTGGAAGATAAATAATGATAACAGTAACTGTGGCAATGTACTATGCAGCAAAGGATTCTTCATGTTTTTAAATCCTTTCTTTTCACTAACAGAAAAGAGGAACTTGCTGCAGTCATGTAACAGCTTTATGTAAAAATTGCTTTTGGAACTTCGTTTTCATTGATGAATGTTCTCTTTTTTGGGCAGATTTGAAACTAGTGCCCTCTGCCTGTCTCTCCATCTTCAATTACTTTACTGTCAATTATGGGCACAGCATAAGTAAACACCATCAGCAAGAAGTTGCTGCAGACAGACAGCATCTTAAATGTCCTGTTTGAAGGACAGAAACATAATAAAATCCTGAATGCTGATTGAAAATCTTAACAGTGAAGAGGAAAGCCAAGAAGATCAAAAGAAGTAGTTTGGATTTATACTTTTTACTGTTTAATATAAGATGAATTCCTGCCCTTGCAGGAGTATGAGTTTACAGACAGAATGTTAACTGCTGAAGCAATTCCCTGAGAAAACAAACATTTAACAGGCGATCCTAAATGTTATTCAAAATGCTTGCTTTTATTACTAGTCCAATTGTTGAGCTGGACATAGGGGTTAAAAATCCCTGATGCTGAAAAAGATCTTATACACTGGACAACTGTGGAAGACAGGGAGAAGGGACCTTAACTTGACATCGTATCATTTTTGAATAGTAAGAGTTTTTGTGATGATTGCCAAGTTGGGATTCACTTGAAACTCATCAGCATTTTTATAATGTCTTATTAACCTTGTTTGCTGAGATTGTCTGGCTGGCCAAATTAGATTTGATGGTAGAAATTTCTTTGGGGACTGTAGATGTGCTGGGATATGTACATTTACTGGAGTTTAATGGAAATAATGAATATTCTCTTCTTATGAACAACATCTTCAGATGAGTGCTAAAAATGAATTACTTTTAGCATAATGGAGCTCCTAGAGAATGTCAGGAAAATGTGTCCTTTCCAATAATTTCCATGTTTTATGCCTCCCAGTGCAAATATAAATCTTCTTGAGAACTAGATAATCTCACTCTGGTACTACCAGGTTTCTGACTCCTGGAAACTGAGGAATTTTGGTTTTGTTGTTAATTATCAGTTCAGTTTGGGCTCTCATTAGAGATGCAGTTTAATGGTTGAGCAATGCAAATTTTTATTTAGTCTGTGTGTCATTGCATAGAACTACTATTTTATCATATATAAATTATAGAACTCAGTATGTATCTTCGGATTTCACAGCAATAAACCAACAAAAGATTAAACTATCATAATTTATAACTGAAAAGTAGCACCTCATCAAGCATGAGTTTCCACAGGAAAATTACATGCTAGAATGGAAGTATACCCTTCATCTTTGATGAGTGTATCTTATGACAATACTTAAAGGCCATGATTCACTATAGTGTCATCACAGTAGTTTTTTCTGGTTTTCTCCATAAAATTAAAATAGCTACCATAATTTTTTTTCTAGAAAAGGACTTCAATCCTTCTGTCATTAATTCATCATGTGATTACTTCATTGTAACACCATAATAGATTTTTAAATGGGGGGAGAGGGGAGGAGTTTCTTAAAAAAAAGATCATCTTCTTCCCATAATGCATTTTTTAAAAAAGGCTCCCTTGGAAAACATAGACACATTCTTATTCTAACCAAAATACTATCTTTTTCATTTCTAACAATTGGATAGCTTATCATTGTCTGTAGTTGGTGCTAAAAATTCAACAGAATTTGGAGAAGGTACCAGGGGACACTCGCTGTAAGGGATATTGTTGATAAAAGGGACTAATTACAGTCATTGACAGAGATATGGAATTCTGACACAAAATTGTGTAAATGTGCCTAGACAAGATTTTCCAGCAAGACTCACTTTGCAGACTTTTCCAGCTCTTCAAATTTTCTGTGCAAAATTGCATTGGCACTGAGTCTCAGCCACAGCCAGCAAGCATTCACCAGAGTTGATTTAGGAGGATTGTAAAGGTGACATTTAGACCCTGCTGCATCTCTCCTGCAGTCCTGGGCCATCTGGCAGCTCTTACCCGTGCTTATTGCCAATGACACAGATATGTTGTTAAAAATCCAGGGATCACAGGGTCTAAAATGGGCCCAGGTCCTCCCCTGTTCTGGGAATCTGGACAATGCAGAAACATATATTTCTAATACATACTTTTGGCACAGATGGTTTTCTTAGACCTTTGGGTTTTGACTTTTCTACCACCCCACACCTGCAAAGAATGTTCCCTTGCAGAGGAGCTAAGCTATATTTTAATTCTATTTGTTAGTTAATATCACTTTATTTTCTTCCATAGAAACGCATCAAAATTACAGCTTAGGCTTCTCTTATTGTCTGCTGAGTGTTGCATCTAGATTTGACAGCCAGTTCTCAAAGGCAGGTAACCACACCAGTCCAATAAAACATGACCACTAAAATGCAGCTTTCTAATAATGCTTACGTAAGTATTGCTGAAGTATAGAATATCAAGGATCAATTCTGCATACTTGCTTGTGAGGGAAAGGGGCACTTCTGCTGCTCAGTGGGGCCTGTTACAATCTTACATAACCTAGAGGCAGCCCAATCTGTGCTATCAGATATTGTCAACTTTGGTGAGTCTGCATAGTTAAATTTAGTGATGGCTGAATAATTTTAACTAGTTTTCCAACAGGTTTCTTATTTTATTTTATTTTACTTTTTAAAATTTGAAAAGACAACCATTCAGTGGACTATATATCAACATATATCTTTGCTAACCTGTTCATTTCATGGACCACATATTTCCAGAGTTTGACAAAATCTGTTTTCGTATCTAATCTGCAAATCATCCATCAGGGTATTTTTTTTTTCAGATTAAAATTAATATTCTTTGGAATTGTACTTAAACTCGTTTGATTCTTTTTCGCCTACAGAACAGCAACAAATGATTTATCCTGAGATCCTAAAAAAAGGTCTATGAAACCAGTCTGTTCGATTTTTTTTTCCAAATTTGTAGCACCACCAAAAGGCCTGAAAATACTAAGATCACCACAAATGTTTCTAAAATTGTAGATGGGGTAGATAAGACTGAAAATACTCTCCCCGCTCAGGGTACTAGCAGTGCATTCAATTTCTTAGCAGCCAGTTGGCCAAACAGCAGGCATGAAGAATCTCTAAAATTTACATTACACAGTGGCAATGTGTAGGCAATGTCTAGATTATGTTTGGAATATGCGTTTAGGTGTATATGCCCATTGCTGGACCTCAGTGTCTCCTGTGGCTGCATCTCTTTTCATATTGGTATGAGTCCTCAGTATGCACAACCAAAAGAAAGTATAAGTGGAGGGAAGGCAGGGCTGTGTCTATTTATCTGTGTTACCGTAGCTCCTACAGGATCTTACTGTTCTAGCTACTGTACAAACATACAGTATGAAAACAGTCTTTGCCCCAGAGAGATGGCAATTGGATGCATCCCTGTCATACAAGTAAAAAATAACAGCTCAAATTAAACAACTACCATATGCTCTACATCTGTGAAGAAAAACTTAAAAAAAAAAAAAAAAAAAAAAGGACTATTGAAAATATTTGTTCAGGGAAAGCAAATAGCTGTCCAGCCCACTCACTCCACTCACTAAATTATATGGTTTAAAAAAAGTAATTTTGCAGTTGAGAACAGGAGATTTTAAACATCCTCTTCTGTGATGCCATCTGGTAGTACTGAACTCTGTTATCTTAGAAATGAAGTATCAAGTCACTTCAGAGAGGGAAGCTATGCAATGAAGTTATTTCATTCCCTGCTGCTGATGTCAATGAGGAGTTGGCCATAGAAAATACAGGGATCAGTTTGATGTCCTTTGATGTTTCAGAATTAGAGATGTTGACTCTACTTCTCATTAATAATTCTTATTTGTCTATTTTCCTTTTATTTCTTTCATCCCATTATTTTGCCTTTTACTCTCAATAAAACTAAAACTCTCACAAACTTTTCAGATTCATGTGCATTTTAAAAAGCAATACTTCAGTCATAGAAACAGCACCTCTGAGGACCAGTTCAACAAAATCATAGTGTTCTCTTTCAGCTGAGAACTGTAGACTACAATAATATTTGCTTCTAGGATGATACAGTGCTACAGATTTTGTATATGGAGACAGATTTGGCATATTTGAAAAACAGGATGGAATAAAACATACACATATGTTAGTTTGTGTATATATGCAGTGTAAATCTAGATGTTCATTGCAATGTTTTACTGAGGAGAGCTTATTTTCTCCCTTATGACTGTTTTTTAAACTTCCTGTATCTTCTTTTTTGATTAAATCTATCTCTGTTGACAGTATGTTCATTATAGACTAGGCTTTTGTTGTCCTGTTATTACATGACACCTAGGAATAACAAGTGGTCAATTATCTTTTACCTAGCACCACCAGAAAGGAAATTCAATTTGCCTGCATCTTCTGTGATGACAGTACAAAGGATGTTTCCTAACCTCAGTGACACTTTAATTAGCATGATGGTAGAAAGCAGTATTTTCCATCATTAGGGAGTTTAGGGGCTTTAGCATGTAAATCATGATTTTCTATTATAGTTTGAATGGGCTAGGTAATATTCTTCTCATGACCCAATGAAGCAGACAATCTCTATCTTTCAGAAGCATGAAACCTATAGCCGAAATGTGCACTAGAACAGACACATTTACCCATGTCATTTCAAGACAATTTTATGTAAAACAATTTAATTTAGAGTATCAGAATGTAGATGTTCAATATAGAATGTCTCATTTCAAGTCCGGAGAAAGCAACAATGTGGAGTGTCCATTCACAAAACAGATTGTTCCTGGCTTTTTTATGTGGTAGCCTACTGTTTATGTTTCTTTTTGTCAAAAGCATTTACACCCTGTGATCAGTCCTTTGCGATACGCATTCAAGCTCATTCAAAATGTATAAAAGAGAAAATAAACTGCATTTTGACTTGTTGGGCTTTAAACAACCTTTATCTATTCAGTGCAGGGTAAGACTCTTTGAGCTACTTTGCAGACAAGACACAAAAGAAGAGAGTCCAAGACAGAGAATGAGATGTGGAAAAACCAACTCAAAAGGTGAGTCAGTACACAGCCAGCACTGGTAGAATCAGTAGTTGTTATTTCTTATGTAGCTTCATTGCTTTCATTTGCATTAAAAAACCCTACTCTGTTACAACAGAATATATAGAGCCATATATTTTTAGGAAATTAGAGATGGTTCTGACAAGCATGCTTAAAAGACTGACAGATCACAGCAGTTTCAAACTTCAAAACCTCTTTAGTGTATCAATATTCAGTAAGAATACACACTGACAGTCACTGTCAATCATTATCACTACATACTCAAAACAATTAGTCCTTAACAAATCTATCCTAAATTAGCAGTGACTATACAATGTCACAAAACTCATCCCTTTCTAGTTAGCACTGATCTGTATGGTTCGTGACGGTCCTTAGTCAATGAGATCAAGGTTATCAGGCTTGAGAGCTCACGGAATAGGGAAGCCAAGACCTAAGTGGGCTGTGACCTTTCTTCCCTTCCTGTCCTCACTCGTTGATGTTTTATGTTGCTCTGAACCTTCCCCAAAAGAAAAGTGGGTAGTCTTACCTGGTCTTGGCATCTTATTTCTAGTATCGAGACTTCTGAATTCTCTTACTCTGCAGGATTATTATGGTCCCAACAGACATTTTTGCCATTTGTTTTGCCGAATGCTTTTGATTTTACCAGACATCTTTCTTGTCTGCTCCACATCCTTCATTCTTATCTTGCAGATTTTACTACTTGTACATGTTTTTCTGCACTTGTTTTTTGCAACTATACCACAAGTCTCCATCTGCCCATTTGTGGCTAGGGCTATTAATTATATATTTAAGCTTATCCATGTTACAAAGTACTAATAATGGTATTTCAGTGTTACAAATAGCTCATACAGTCTTTCTGGTTTTACTGGGTTAGTGTGCTTATTACACCTTGCTTCAAGGGAAACAGTATGCTAAGTTCGTGTCTACTTTTTGGGTGCAACAGGCCTGTGTCTTTTCTACAGTTCTAGCTTCCTTAACAGAGAGGGAGGGCTTGTCTATTTAACACAGACAAAATTTCATTCCCAAATGGAGTCATGGAAAAATAAGTTGAAATAAAAACCAGCTACACAGTTACAAGCCTATACCATTCTACACAATTTTCATGCAAGTCTTGTATGGTTGGTGCTGTCATTTAGGCAATGACTAGGTTAGATGATATTTAATAACTACATTAGACTCAGATAAACATTGGATTATATTTGATTTTTTAAAAAAAATCACAGAAAAACTAATGGTTAATGGACGGACAGGCATTCTGATAATAAGTCATACTAAACTTTTTCATGAAGGACATAAACAATTAAATATTGCCATTCCAAAAGGTTTCAGTCTGCCAGTCTTTGCATCCTTTTCACCTCAGGTAATGATTAATAGTGTCTGAGAACACGTGGAAGCCCTTTTCCACTGACTGCCAAAACCACATATATGAAAGATGTGTTCTGTGAAGCTCTATTACTGCTCTGAATTAGCTGCTAGATTGGCCGATTCATGAATGCCCCCACTCCTTTCTGTCAGAGATTTTTTTGTCCAGGCTTCAGAGTTTTGCATAGAAATGCACCAAACATACCAGTAGACACGAGACAGCTGTAAAACTTCATGTCCACCCCATGTTGTCAGCACCAGGATATATGATATTGTATTGCATTGGTTGGCTCTGATGACACTGAAAAATCCATGTTAAAGTCAATTTAAATGTGATTTTGTTAATAAATAGACTCTTTCCAGAAGTGTTTTCCCTCTGATAGTTTTTCTAAGCCATGTTTTTAGACACTAGCAAAACAATGTACTGCTGTGCTATCTTGTAAGGATGGAGCACAAAAAAGGAAGATAAGACAGGGGAAAAAATCAAACCTGGAAAATCTCAGGTCCCTGTATAGTCCTGCTCAACCAACATGGAAATGTGTGCAGTCCCTCCAAAGCCAGGCTGTGGAAGCAACCCAGAAACATAATCAGTCTGCATCATACCATTATAAATAAATAAGAAGCAGTACTCCAGTTTTGTTCTTGAGTCTTTTCTTGATGACATGCAGAAGCATTATTTCTATTTAAAACCCAGGAAACTGAGGCATGAGATCAGTTCAGTGATCTGCACATGAGCACACTGAAAGCTCAGAATTAAACAGGGGACTGAGTCCAAAGCTTTAACTCTCTGGCCTAGAGCTCTTAAGACCTTACAGTGGACCCATTTGCTCATTTGGCCGTTACTCCTACTATAACTATATTTTTCAGTTGCATAACCCCCCCCCCCCCAATGGCCACACTGTTCAGAACAAGATTAACAGTGACCATAATGGACGCACAGAGAAGAATAAGAACAGTACAAATATATCTCCTCCCTAGTAGCTGCTCAGCTGCCAACCATTTTCTGCTCAATTTCTGCTCAGAATTTCTTGATCCAGTCATGGCTTGTCTGTTAGTAATCCATAGTAGGTGGCTTTCCCACATACTTGCCTAGACTTCCCTTGAAACAGATGAATTTCTAATGTTCATCTAGCTCCCTGGCAATGAAGCTGCTAGCCATTACATGGAGACTCACGTCCTGTCATTTTCATCCTTAGGCTAAAGGCAGCTAGAAACCAGGCACCATCTAAGCCATGACTTTGCTGATAGTCAAAGAACAAGTAGAGAACAAGCTAATTTAAAATTGTTTTTTGTCTCCTCTAGCATCTCTAGTTTTCTGAATTCAGCAACTATTTTTCATTGATCTAACTATTTTCTCAAGCTCCAAGGTACCTGAGAGATAATATTAGCTGCGTCTGAGTGGTATTTCCCTCTAACTTGTAATGGTCTTTTATTTCCCATCTGTTGAGCATCAGCAGATAGAAAAATACTGGCTAAGGATGACAATAAGAGCACTAAACACATAATGGCCTTCAAGACTAATTTGAAACTACAAGGGTGGAGGCTGATCTGCATCTGGTATACGCTGACGAAGGTCCTCAGCAAGAAAGGAAACTGACAGTTTAATAGTAGTTGAGGTTTTGACTCTATGCCTGTAGATAGTTGATAAATTCTCTTGTCATCTGTTGTTTTTTTCAGCATCGTCCCAGCTGCCAGATAAATGGCCAGTAGTCTGATTGAACAAGAAATTAAGCTCCATTAAGAGGAATGTACGTATTTTTCCTCTGTCTTGGTGAAAACCATTTCATAATAACTATGGGAGCTCTGAGCAGTTCTTAGAGCTCTTTACATTCTCATTTTGGTATTTGTTGAATTTAAATCATGCCTTTTTAAATAATTGTATGACTTATGTTTAGTAAGAATTCTAACGATAGATCTCATGATGATTTTTATCTTTGAAATGGAAATTTTTATTGATTTTGTTTTTTAAAATAAATTGTTTTGTATTTCACTTCAGTTCTCCTGTGAATTGTGATTTAGCCTTCATTTAACACTTTAGATGAGAGGTAGCTTCCACCTATAATGAAAAGCTGTGATACATTTCATCAGGCAGTTTATCACTAAAAATCGAACTGCAGCCTAATAAATAAACTGTGGGGTCTGCAGAAACCAATATAATATATCTATGCACTATGAACACCCCAGAAAGATCTGTAAACCAAGTGTTTTCTATGGAAAAACTCATGACAAAATCCAAAGCTGACAACTCGCCAACCTGCAGACAAACAACTGAAAAACCAGAAACCCAAGTGAAATAGGATTGATTTCACCTGGTGACCCTCTAACAGCTAGGCATCCAGTGTTCATCCTTTCTCAGTGGATATGACAGGTGCTTCCAGAAAACGTCAGAAAAGTTTAGCCTTCAGACCGATGTTTAAAATTAAAAAGCTGAGCTGATTTCTGGTGGTTTTAGCACTCTCTGGCTAAAGACAAGTCTTCATGGCGAAAGTAGATTAATGTCTAATTTTTACTTTGCTCAAGTGGGATAGGATGTGTTGCACAGTTTTGTTCAGTTGTGGGAAAAGTGACAGAGCTGGCATGCTAGGCAAAGGCTTTCACCGCCACAGATTAGTGAAAATGCAGCCAAAGTCCTGGAGAAGGGAAAATGGAATGAGGTGACATGTTTTATAGATGATGCAAAGTTATGTTGTAAGTAGCAGA
This sequence comes from Sagittarius serpentarius, assembly GCA_034782735.1. NCBI lineage: Eukaryota > Metazoa > Chordata > Aves > Accipitriformes > Sagittariidae > Sagittarius > Sagittarius serpentarius. Next base: position 20,448,451 of record JAVKLA010000047.1, on the reverse strand, counting down.
GACGAAGATAGTGTCTGAAGAATTGCAGAAGGAACTTACAAGACTATCACTTCATCAGGGAAATGGCAGATGAAACTCACAGTAGATGAATGTCAAGAAATGAAAATAGGGAAAGAAAATAACTCTGGATTTGTGCAGAAAATGGTGGATCCTGAAGTGGCAATTGCCATTCTGGAGTGATACCTTGGTGTTACCCCAGTCTGCCACATGAAAACCTCTGCTATAGTGCTTAGCAGGCATGAAAAAGAAGCACCTCAAATGGTAGGAAGTATTAGGAAACAGCAAATAAGACAGAATAATTATTCTACTGAAAATAATTATTCTACTGCATAAATCCATAGCAAACCAACAAACCTACTCCTTTGGTACTCTGTGTCTGTAGTCCCCAGATTCCAAAGAAAGGATACACCAGGAATGGGAAAGATTCACAGGACAAGGCTTAGAATTTCTTCCATGTGAGGAACAATCGAATGGAAAAGGACTGTTTAACTTGGGGAAAAAAAAATCACACCAGTGTCCTGTTCCATATATAGGAGAATTATGAAGCCTTGATGGACATGAGTCAGCTGTTAAAACCTAGCAGTGAAGCTGAGGATTAGCCCAAGACTATCACTGTCAGTTTTATAACATTAGACTTCCTTATTTTCCAAGCAAAATTCAAATAAAGAGCTTTCTTTCTAAAATAAGAAATAGCTATTCATAGTCATACTTTACTCAGTGAAATACTGATAGGAAAGCTGAGGACATATGACCAGAAACAGTACTATACCTTCCTCTGTTTCCTTTTTGCAGAGTTAAAATGAACGTATCAACCATACAGAAAGTCAGGCAGACACAAGGTGAGCTTACGTAAGTGCCCGTAACATTACATATTTAATTAAAACAACTTTATATTATAATATCTTAAAGAACTTAGCAAATGCCTTAATACTACCCTAAAGAGATAAACTCTCTTGCAAAGTTTGAACTTGTGCAAAATCATGAAAACAGAACTTACTGGTACCTATCTGAAATTAAGAAAAGCAAAATTAGGACAGGTATAAAATGGTGACAAAACTGAGAGAGGGTGGGTTGTTCAAACAACATTTAATAGGAAATAAATAAATAAATGAGACAGTTGCTGTTTTTCTTAGTGCAGTAGTAACCATAGAAACCAAACCCAGGGGTTATTTTCATTCACAAACCATTTTTTTGTGGCAATGCAAGGAATTCTCTGAACAAATTGATGGGTTTGATCCTGCAAAGTGCAGCTGCAGATCAGTTTGTGCTTGTTCCAAAAGCAGTGAGCAGGGCACCTGCCAGTGCTGCATAGCTACCAAACAGCCCTTTGAGGGGAAAAAAAGGGAAGGAAAAGGCTCTCCACGTGTTTTGGGTTTGTGTGGCAGGGTTTTGATAGTGGGGGAGGGGCTGCAGGGTTGGCTCCTGTGAGAAGCTGCTAGAAGCACCCCCAGCTACAAGAGGGACCCGCATCTGGCCAAGGCTGAGCCTATCAGTGATGGTGGTAGCACCTCTGGGATAACAGATTTAAGAAGGGGAACCTGCAGCAGGGGAGGAGATTGCAATGTGAGAGAAACCCTTACCCAGACCCGGAGGTCAGTGAGGAAGGCGGGGAGGAGGTGGGCCGGAGGAGGGGACGGCCCTGCAGCCCCTGGTGAGAGGGCAGGCTGTCCCCCTGCAGCCCGTG
>JAVKLA010000047.1:20415393-20432742 GCA_034782735.1 Sagittarius serpentarius | reverse complement strand
AATATCATGGAGAGCGGCCTGGCAACTACATCAGCCAATTCCCTCAGGACTCTGGGATGCATCTCATCAGGTCCCATTGACTTGTGCACATTCAGGTTCCTCACCTTTTTTCCTTGGAGATGGAAATTATATGAAACATGAGTCACAGAATTTTCTATCCTATAGTATTGTCAGATCTTTCAGCTGCAAGGGTCTTGCCCTGGAAAGAAATTCAGTCTTTTAAATCTATAACTGCTAATTATACAGATCCTGTGATATAACTACAAATGTTTGGGTTTGCCTTTCAAAAGATTTTTCCTTGCAGAAGGAGAGATACTTGTTAATTTGTCTGCTCCACATAGCTACCAAATGTGCAGTGTTCCAGGAGAATGACCACGATGTACATGTAGAACAACTTAAAAGCCCATGTTGTGGGAGCCTGATTTTTCTGTATAGCTTACACATTGTGTTGTAGGTCAAGTATATCAGAATGCATGATCAACAACACAGTATCTGTTTCCTCATCCCTACAGCTCCAACTCCAGCAATGTTCTATGTACGAGTTCCCCAGGACTATTTGTCAATTTTTTATCCATTGACATATCTGAAATATAAAGGCACCAAATCTTTTGCTGATAGTTTTTCCTGTGCATCATGTCATGTGCTGGTCAGGCACTGATAGGAGAATTCCTCTTTCTCTGAGAAGAGTCCTTCTTTCCATTTGTACCTGTTCTAGGTGCTACAAGCCAAGCCTGAGTTTACACTCCAGGTAGCTTCTAGCAAAGGGATTGGGATACTGGAAGGTTCATTATGCTAGTGTCACAGGCAACTCATTATTGTGAGGTCTGATGGATGCATTTATTCCCTATTCCTCTGTGCAGATAGGCATCCTCCTGCTTCAAGTGAAAGGCTGTGAATCTTTTTCACTTACCTAAAGGTATGTTCGTCCTCATGTCTAGAAGCAGTGGTGTTAGCAGCTAAATGATTAATTCTCCCTCCAGCATGACTGAGATTCACACAGTAAAGTTACACACAGGGTCCAAACCTGTATGCCTTCTTACAGCTTAGACCCTCTTGAGCTTGGCTTCCCCTGCCATAAATGATAGTGCTGTTTTAACCAACAGGTTTGTGGTTTGAGAACTCGCTAACAGGAGGGAATCCAATTCACTTCTTTCTACTTTAGCAATAGCTTCCACCTTCCTGAGGAATATGCTCCCTGCCAGTCTATAAGCAATCCTAGGGAGTCCCCTTAGTCCTGTTCCACGTTCATGGATTAAAATGTTATCATTAAAATAATTTAAAATGATCATTGAAATATAAAAGGTTCAAATTTCCTCAAGAAGAGGAAGATTTGACATCAGGTCTGTTACTGCCAGGTAAACATGTTAACTATGAAGCTACTTAGGAAATTACCTAATTCCCCTGCTATATCTAGGGAGGATGGAAGGGCAGGCATTGAGATCCAAGAGTGCAGAATCATGAAACCTCATCTGAGGTAAGTGCTTTTTTGCAACTTAAAGTAATGCTCTTATGGTGTTGAACATGTTTTGCATATCCCTCAATCCAGCTTTTCCTTTAGGCATTTGACTGTCTCCCTGTTCAGTTCCTTGATCCCATTTTACACTGCAAATCTTCCCCTCTGTTATTCAGAGAACCACTATGCAGACCCAAAGGCTTGGCTCACAGCTTCATGTTTTAAAGATGCAATGTTCTGTATTGAACTCCTTAGCTTTTGGCAGAACTAGCCCAGTGGTTTTGTTTTGTGTCTATATAATTAGTCCACAGCAGTTGTTCAGCATGATATTTTCCCAGTACTGGGATTTCACACCGCACTAGAAACACACTTTGCAGTACGTGGCAAGTAGCAGGGAGTCCTAAATGCGTATCCCCAGTCCAAGCTCACCTCCTAGATCATCCAAAGCATCTCCCAGGACACTTAGATGTCACCACAGGAGTATCGTGCTCCTTTCTTCATCTTGGAACCCTAATGTCTGATATTCTGCATATTGCCAAGCATGGTGTCTTAAAAGACTTGCAGTCGTTTCCTACATCTGACATGTAGCCACAAGCCACAGGAGCAACTAGAAAAAGAAACAGACTGAGAATGAGAAAAAGGGACAGAAAGGGAGAGAACTTGGAATCTGAGTTAATCAGATATATTTAAGCATTTTTGCCAAGAAAGAGTTCTGTGAATTTAATAACAAAGTCTTACTAGACTTCTGAATTTTTGAGACACTTTGGAAGTTACATGTAAAGCCAAGTTTATTGAAATTAGTTTAAAATGTGGATTTAAATGTAGGAGAGACTAATTACATGTTAATTAATACTAATTACGTTAATATGTTTGGAGGTATCCCTCTCTGAAAGAGAAATATATAGAAACAAGTATTTTCCTTTCAATAAAACTTAAAAAATGAAGAACTCGGTTAAAGAAGATAAAAATGATGGAACATTACTAGTAGGATTTTTATATTCAAAAGCATTTCAAATGTAAATTCTTTACAGCAGGTAGTAGCCCTGAGACATTTAGAGCTAATTTTTTTGACTTGGACGTAGTGTAAGGATTGTCAGAAGACTAGCATGAAGTAGAGGTCTTTTTCCTGATTCCAACTGAAGAATAGACTCTTCTGTAAACCTTCTGTGAAAGAAGAAAATAACAACAATTTTGTGGTGCCTACTTTTTAAAAAAATCCGTATTTGTGTGTTTTGGGCTGGAAATCAATGTATTCTTGCTTTTCCTTGAAGAAACATTACTAATCAGAAAGAGCATGGATACCCAATGATACTGTTTGTGTACCATTTGCGTATAAAAATGGAGCTGTGCACAGTAGCACATTTTATAATAATCTTAAGATTTTCAACAAGATCTCATTACAGAACACTTATACAAATTGCAAATTGTTTTATTTTCTGAACATTTTAATTGTCCTCCAGACTTGATCATGTGTGTTTTGAGACAATCATGAAGTCCTATCCAACACATCTACTGTATTTTATTTGCACTCTACTTATGGTTCAAGATGTTATGTATACCCTCTGAAATTCTTACTGTTGGAAGGAGAGATAAGAGGAATGGGTGGGGCTGAAATCATCCTTGCAGTACTTGGAAACCCCAGGATTTCAGCCACTGTCTCCTGAATCGTCATCTGTAAACAGTACACTGTGCTATTCTGTCCCAAAGAACTGTTGTCCAGTGGTGGTGACTCTCAGACTGGGGAAAGCTGGGGTAGCAGATAAAAATCAGTGTAGTGGAGGATGTAGTGGAGGTTACTGGAAGTTAGGTATCTTACTGATGTTTTCAGTGTCAGGCATGGCTAACAGGGTAGGAAGTGTTCCCAAGGGAGTCCAGAAAGATGATTCCCATAATGGACTTAACTCTGCAGGCTACACTTAGCAGTAGGAACAAGGAAGTAAGGGAAGCTGGAGACAGCACTAGCTATGTTTTGTCCATTCTTCATTGTAGAAACTGGTAAGCCTTCATACCCTGCTTGCACACTGGACTAGAGGAGCTCCTGAAAACCAGAGACCTTGACCCGGAAAATCTCCTAGCTAGAGCTCTGGGTTTGGATAATATGGTGTGTTAGTAAAGCAAATGGATTTTCATACATGTTGCCACTGACTTCATTAACGATGGTTTACTTTCCTTGGCAGGGTAAGGTTGTTTTATCGTGTTGCCATGAAGCTCTTAAGTTATATGCAACTAAATTTAATTATCAGCCCACAGAATCTGATTAATCATTTAATGCTATCATTTGACCCTAACCTAGGAAGCATAAGAGGGAAAGACAGTTAATTTCTCTTTCATCTGGCTTTCCAAATCAAGACGTGCTTGCTTTAAAATATTCAAAAAAGAGTGACTGAGTAGTCTTGTTTTAATACACTATATATATACTATATTGTATTTGTCATAAAGTTCAAGGTTGACTCTTTCATGTGGAATCATCTGGACCATAGGTCATGTCTTACTGATTATAGTGTTATTTTTTTCTTTAGTGTTTATCTTCTGAGATATTTTATTGCAGGTGTGACAAGGTCTCTAAAACAAAATAATGCTATAATATGGCTCAAAAAAAAAATAGGTGAGGCACTTTTATACCTAAATATTGACATTAGTATCACCTGCATCTCAGTTTACATTCTTCAGGAAAACTCACTAAATATAGGAGGCTTCAGACTACCTCCCTATTAACAGCAGAAATAGCACTAAGCAATTTTATGACTGCATTCAACTACCATATCTGACAGAATCAAAAGAAGTTTGAAAATCTGGGATTTATACCTCCCATATAGTAGACTCCAACCTGCAAAGTGCAGTAGCTACTGTCTGAAGGATTCGTTACCTTTTGATTTAAAGCAGTGGGTTCTTAGAGACACATTGACAGCTTGGGAAAGTGTTGAAAATTCAGCTTGAAGAGGTACACTGGGATTGTGCACATGGTAGTTTACGACTTTTTCCTTCAGCAAGTTCATCCATAAACTCTACCAGCTATTCAGTTATGTGGGCACTGGGGGTCTTGAAAGGCTATGTATATAAATATTGGTGGGAGAATTGGCCACATACTTTAAATGTAAGTTCTTGTTTTGAAAATGGGTAAAAGTTTAAGCAAAGTGTTACATGAAATCCAGTGAGAAACTGATAATGAAAATGAATAGTTCTTTCGGTGTTCTTTTAAAAGAAAACGAATAGTCCTCTTAAGAATCATGGAAAGGACCTGAAGAACTGGAAAAGACTTGATAGAAATCTCCTATTCATAAGGAAGGGTATCTCATACAGTGTTAGTTGGATTATGTCCATTTTGAGAGACAGAAGCTGTGTTAAAAAGGTCCCAAAATATGGAAAAGCCTTTTAGATATTTTCATTCTGGTAGGATTTAATGTTGAAGTTCTGATAAACTTTCTTAGTTATTTATGCCACACAAAAACATATAAATTCCTCCTATTCTACTTGCCAAATTTTTCAGAATATGTTACATTTCTGCTTGAGTAAACCATATGGTATATCAGAAAACAAAGTTTTGTAATATAGATTTTATTTAGCTTGCAGAATGAGGTTTTTAACTGACAAAAGCCATAACAGCATCATATTCTTGTGATAAGTAATGAAGATAAGGCAAGGGGTAGAGGAGGGTTTCACTGTGGCTGTTGCTGGCATCAGTAAATTTTCTTAGTTTAAGGTAGGCTGCCAAACCTCATTTATTGATCCTCAATATAACTAATCAAATAGTACATTAAAAAGGAAATCAAAGCCTTTCAAGGTCCTAGGTCCAAAGAAGGTGCTCTGGATATGATGAATAGAATTTACTTTGTTCGCTTACAGAAGTGATTTTAAGATACTGTCCCCAAGACCCTTCTGAGCTGCGTATTTGGATTGCGTTGTATGATTCATATTGAGCTATACACTACATTTACTGGACGCAGGTCCTTGCTGTCCCTGCGATGTCACACTGCTTGCATTTCACCTGCCTCTGCTACTTATCTAGGATCAACTCACTCCCTGTGCTGAGAAAGCTAGTGTAAGGCTCCATGAGTTTCATCTTCAGTGCTCTGCACTGTCTCTCCTCCCCAGGCTGCTCCAGGACCGAATAGCTTGGGACGCTGATGGTGTTGAGCCTCCCAAGATGCAGATCTAAAGCAATTCAAAGAGAGCAAAGCTGTGCCTGTGGCCTGTTTTCTGTCCATTTCTGGTCTTCAGGCTGTGTCTTTTAAAAGTGTAGGGAGGTAAGTAAGAGTACAGGCCTCTCTGTAGCTGTGTACAATAGCTAGGAAAGTGATGAGAGAACAGCCACACCTTTCCTGCCCATAGAAAGCAATCAAATTTCCATCCTTTTGTGAGAGTGACTGGGAAAGGCTTTCTTTCAGATGCCCATTTCAGTCTAAAGAATTCCTGCCACAAAAATAAATCAGGAGCAATTCTACTCCCATCATTCTGTCCAAACGCTGCCCTTGGTTTGCTATGACTTAGTATTGCTATTCTCAAGGTACCCTGAAAGTGGGTAGAATACAATACTTCTTTTACTGCTCATGTTAACTTGCAATAGCACCACTTCTAGGCTGGGGTGCTGGCCATGAGATTTACATTTTGTTTCTCGGTATACTGATACAAGCTATTTGCTGGGTCTCAGAAAGAGTACATGTTTTTCTAAGAAACTACAACCAGAGCAGCAGCGTGAATGTCAAACAGATGTAATAGATCTTTGTTTAAAACTCCCACCAGAAATCTTAGGAATCTTAAATTATTTGGGTTATTAATTTACTTAATGGGTTTGCTGTTCTAATCTTGGGTCAACAAATATTTCTGTCTTGCAGGAAATACTCACAGCAGAATAATTGTTTTCAACCCCTGAATTTTAATTAATCTTAACTTGTATGCAAAATATATCACTATTTTATTGCATAAAAACATGTATTTTGAAAGTATTGTTTTTCCAATTCAAGCTATTGATGAGTGGAAGAGAGTGTTCTTAACAAACCTATTCACTATTGATGCATTTAGGGCAAATTTTTTTTTCTCTTTCACAGATACACCAACTATGATTTATGCACTGTGTTTTAGAGCATTTATAAATAATGACGTGAGATGGGAATGACTTAAAAGGAGCAGGTGTTCAAACCCTTAAAGCTGTTAGAATAGATATGCACATAGATCTTGCTTGTAAAAAGGGATTCTGGGAGTTATAAAACTAGAGCTGTGCAAGCTTGGGACTACCTGCTCTTGTATCAGGTTCAGCAAACTGACAAGGAACCTGCCAAACTTGTCAAGTGCACTGTGCCTCAAAGGCAGTTAGAAAGCATTTTTTAATTGCCTGCAAGAGTATGTAGAGGTTTGAATACATTAGGAAAGCAAGTATTCTTACTATACTGTAAAATGACACAAAAAATGCATGCTGTCTTTCCTTATCCCACTCTTCCTTGCTTGCTCGCTCGCTCTCCTGCGTGCATACACACAAGTGAGTATAAATATCATATTCAAACCATAGGAAAAGATGCTACAGAAGGCAACATGTCTTAAAATGATAAAAGCACCTTGGAGCCACCTTAGAAAAATGCAAATTTTTTATTTTTTTTCTACAAATTATTGTGTGCTGGAAATTCACGTTCGTTTAAATAGTTGAGTCAAAGATTCAAATACTTGCCATTCCTTGTCTTATATGGTAAGAGATGGGGCTGCCAGCTCTGCTCTAGAACCCACCACCCTAGTGGAAGGGCCTCAGAGCATCACCTACGCAAATGACACTATGGTGACAAAACCTTACATTCTTGTAGATGGAGATAAATAGATGACTGACACTGAATGATATGGGTACCCAATGCTCCAGCTCTGTAAATGTCACCTACTGGGAGACAGTGAGTATTTTCTTTCTTTAGTCACAGACGTTATGAACCCAGCGCTGGCTAGATTTGAGTATTTATAATAGCTAGGAATGAATGCATATACCTGTGCTGTAGGTATTTTTTGTATGGACATAAGGAAGCTTAACTTAATCATTTAAATGAGCAAATGAACTTATTTGAACATAACACCAGCACAGACAAAGTATTTGCTATAACTTCCCATATTCAGCAGATGTATACAAAGGTCAGCTACTTTGGACATGGGTTTCTCAGCACTTCCATGAAAATTTGAACATCAGAATTTAAATTAATCCCTCAACACATGAGTCCATTCAGAATTAAAGTTCAAGTGGCCATTTTGTTATTCTTAGTTTGCTGAACAATTACATCAGAGTAAAAAAATATATGAAAATATTAACCCATTTTAGACATACCTCAGCAACAGCTTTACACCACTTCAGTAGTAACACATAAAGTAAGTTGGTAAAGTATTACCATTTCTATATGGATTACTAAAAATACTTCTCAAAGAGTAATTGAATCTACTCTGGAAGAGTCCTTCCAGAGTTTGCAAGAGGTTATTGAGAATCGTTTCTAAAAAAAAAGCTGCATGAAGCCATAAGTCCTTTATGATTTAAGCCTGTTGGGACCTGGAGCTATCATGTGGGCAAATAACGTACCTTTCAGGAACTGCAGCACCAAGAGGAAGTGAATTAGACAAAAACAAAGAGCTTGGGGACTCTGAAGGGCAATTGTTATTTGTGTCTGGATGCATCATGTTGATAAAACTAATTCACTCGGCATTTGGTATACCTTTGCTCTGCTTTGAGTGTGGAAAAAAATTCCTTATCTTGGCCAAAATACGAAAATTCCTTGCTGAAAAATGCCAGGGTACTCCATGAAAGTCAATGACAGTTCTGCCTCTTGTTTCATTTGCACCATCTTTCACCAGAGATAATTTCATCGAGTATAGGAAGAAAAATCAGCAGATGTTACAAATTTTTTATTGTGCAGCTATAGGCAATATAATGAAACACAGAAGGTGCCTACTACAAATGCATATTGTAGATGTAATACACCACCTGAAAAGCCAGCTCTTGACAGATGTACCTTGAATAACACTTTTCCCAGGTGCCATGCCAATGATTTCTCTGATAATAATTCACTGTATAATAGAAATAGAAATATTGATTAGAATAGTGGCATACAGAAATAACATATAAATAACTGTAAATGTGCCCTTTCCCTAATTTCCTTTCCTCATTAGTGCACAAATATTTTTCATGTTGCTGTCATTGCTAAAAGCTATTTCTTATAATACACCAGCTCTCACCAGAAATTAGAGCTGCAGAAACTTTGCATGTTGCTCAGTTGCTTGGAAATTTGTATATTTTTCTCTACAGAAAATGACTTTGTAAGGTTGTTAGAAAACAACCAGTGCTTGAAGAATATAATTGGAGTATCACATGAATGTTCCATGGAAATCAAAATATCTCCTTTTATTGGGTATGATTAAAGAAGGATCAAAACCTGAATTTTATGTAAGAAAATACTGTGATAAAACTGGAAAAGGTCATTAGAAACATGAAAGCAGAAATGATTTACGAATGACACATACTACATTTGAAGAGCTTGTCTGTTTCTATTTGCCTGTAAAAATACACATTTGTAGATGCAGTTGTAAGAAATTTTATTGAAACTTTTCCTAAACAGCTTCATCTATCTACATGTATGTGATATGTTATACTTTCACAAGGTTTTAGAATAGTGTGCCTTATGAATGATTTTGTAATACATTATTCTGTAATACCTGAAAGTGGAAAAAACAACTTTGTAAGACTAGGACTTACAGCAAATATCAAACCATAGCTTTAATTCAGCATTAAAGTTTCAAATCAGTCACTGAAAAGTCAAAATTGGAGTATAAGTTGAGCTGCAAGATAAGGGTATGATCAAATTTACTTCAGGAAATTATCTGGTGTATTCCTTGACATACTTCTCAAAAAAACTGCTTTAAAAGAAAACAGAACAACATCCTTTCTTGTTAAAACAAGTTATGAAAACATGGAAAGCCCTCTTTCCCCACCAAAGCAAATTATCCTTGAGGCATCTGAGATTTTGAATTCCTTGTACATCTGTGAAGGCAGGAACCTACAGCTCATTCTTGCCCCCAGTGAAAGTAATGAGACTTTGTTATCTTGGCTGGTGTGATCCTGGAAGTAAGGCCACAATTTCTTTCTCTTCATATGCACTATTTTTTGAAGCAGCTGAATATATATCCTTTGAGTTTTTACTCTTATGCAAAAAGAGAATATGTTAGTGACACTGAAAGCAAAATAGCAGTGAAGCAAATTAAAAAGCTATCAAGCAAGTCATTTAACTGGCATGCATTTTGTAGAAATTAACATTAAAATCCACCAGTGCTGTTATCTGTAAATGCCTTTAGTTATAGTTTCACTATTCTGATTTTCATTGTACAACCCTTTACACTGTTTAAACAAGGATAATATAAGTTCTTCTCTTAATATGGAAGGATATACAAACACAAGTTGCGTTGACAATTACTCTTTTGAAATAGACCTACTGGAAATAATTTTGTAATTCTGTAGCTCACAGGGACATTTCTTAAGGATTTTTCCCCTTCTTTGAACCTACTAAAGCTTTGATCCAGTGAGGATTTGCAACCTGTAGGGGGGTGTTTTTCTAGTAATTGAAGTACAAAATGTCTGAAACATCCATGCTCCATAGCTTAAGCAAAAAGCTATTCATCCTGCATCATTTTTGCCTAAGCAAATTGTTTGCCTGTCAAAGCATGGGCCAGAAGAGGCAAGAAGTGAGGGAACAAAAGCAGCAGATAGCAGGAGAAATTATATTTAAAGTGTTAATGAGCTGCTAGAGAGGTGTATTCTGCTAGAAAATGTTTCTTCTACACTGTGGACTATTCTACTTTCCTTGATCCTAACCAAAGGATAGTTAATATTTAACTACCTCCGTATCACCTACTGACACTCTGCGTACAGTCATAGAACTACTGCTGCACACATATCAGTTTGTCTGCAGGTTCAGACGCACAAGTTACTTTTGCGGCAATAATTTTCATCTGCAAAAATTACGCATCTCCTGCATCTTCAATTGAATAGTGTGAGGATACATTCCAAATTACCTGACAGACAGTATGTTTGCATTGTTCAGGTACCAGTTTATTCTCACAATAAAAATCAGTACCTGGGCCTTAGGCATTTCGAAGATATGCTCCCTGAAACCTAAAGTTGGGATTTCAAGGAAAAATAAATGACTTAAGAGCACAAGTTCCTCTGATATTCTGTAGGCCTATGTTCCCAGTTGCCTATGCGTTTTCAAAGATCTGCACATCAAATTTTCAGCATTAGGCACCACAGCTATCTGACAGGTTAAAACAGAAAAGTAAATATAATAAAAAGAACTACAAAACTTGGGGAAAAATTATGAATAAACAATGTTTTCTTGAACTTACTTTGTTTATATTATATAATGTTTGAAACACCCAATTACCTGTGTTTTAACACATCTTATCACAATACAATATAATGTCATTAAAAAGAAAGGACTAGTCAGAATAAAGGGTATTTATTGACATTATATTTCAGATTTTTTTGCCACAGATGAAGTCCCAAACCTATTGTTGTGGTTTCAGCCCAGCCAGTTACAAAGCACCACACAGCCACTCACTCACTCCTCTCCCCTGGCCCCGGTGGGATGAGGAAGAGAAAATACAACGAAAGGCTCATGGGTCAAGACAAGGATAGGAGGGACCACTCACCACATGGTCACAGGCAAAACAGACTCGACTTGGGGAAAAAACAGAATCAATTTAATTTACTACCTATCAAATCAAAACAAGGAAAATGGGAAGTAAAACCAAATCTTAAAACACCTTCCCTGACCTCTCCCTCCTTCCCAGCTCAACTCCACTCTCGGTTTCTCTCCCTCCTCCCCACCAGTGGCGCAGATGGATGGGGAATGGGGGTTGGGGTCAGTCCCTCACACCTTGTCTCTGCTGCTCCTTCCTCCTCAGGGGCAGGACTCCTCACTCTGCCCCTGCTCCAGCCTGGGGTCCCTCCCACGGGCTGCAGTTTCTCCACAAATTGTTCCAGCGTGGGTCTTTCCCACAGCCTCCAGCTCTTCAGGCACTGACTGCTCCAGCGCGGGCTTCCCCACGGAGTCACAGTCATCTTGGGGGACACCAACCTGCTCGGGAATGGGGCCCTCCCCGGGCTGCAGGTGGGCACCTGCTCCCCTGCTCCCCTCCACGGGCTGCAGGGGGACAGCCTGCCCTCTCACCAGGGGCTGCAGGGCCGTCCCCTCCTCCGGCCCATCTCCTCCCCCGCCTTCCTCACTGACCTGCGTGTCTGGGTAGGGGTTTCTCTCACATTCCAATCTCTTCCCCCACTGTAGGTTCCCCTTCTTAAATCTGTTATCCCAGAGGTGCTACCGCCATTGCTGATGGGCTCGGCCTTGTCCAGAGGTGGGTCTGATTTTGTAGCTGGAGGTCCAGGAGCCACCCTTGCAGCCCTGCCCCTGCTACCAAAACCCTGCCACACAAACCCAAAGTACCCAAAGTATATGAAGTACTTTTCATCAACATTTGATTTTTCTATAAAGACCATTCTTTTCACATATTAAGTCCAGGGACACTTGATTCAGTTTTATATATCTGAGAAGGAAGATGATGTTCTTGCCCTAAATTTGCTATAGCTCCCATTACAGCAAAATTTTCCAGACATATTTTTTCTGAAATTTAAAGCAGCAGTTTACATGAATCATGTATTGTTGTGAAGGGAGTGACACACTTGTAAAAGAGAAGTAGCAATGTGTTTATTGATACAAAAAAGCAATTTAACAAAGTTTGATAGTAAATGCAACAGTGGTTTAACAAGATTCAATGGCAAGGTTGACTTGATATTTACTGCATAGAGGACAGGGTCAGACAAAACTGTCAGGGAGACCCTCCTGCTGAGTCACGAGGTTCAGAAAGGACCCCCTTGCTTTCTAAACTCCGTCTCAGAGAGAAGTCTAGGTGGGGCTGGATCCACTCCTAGTCCCAGACTTGGTCAATGGTTTATGTCTAAAGGATTATGTATGTGGAATCAATCCTTTATATCACCTAGCTAAGATTTCAAAGTTTAGCATGCTGTTAATCACTTACTGAGAATCTGTTGTGGCATGGAATTTCTCAACTTCAAGGAGCAACCTTGAGAGGCATCCCTACTCAGGGGGAGATCCTGGTGCGCAGCCCACTGCCATGCAGGATAGCTCAACGGGTCCTGGGCTGTCCACTATTTATGGAGTAAGATAATTGACTCATAATCATATTTGCATACTGACTACAGGTGTTAGATTCTTCCAAATTTGGCTTGAGTCAGACATTCACCAGCACTGTAGTTAGGTGGATGCATTGTTCAAATTAGTCCTCGGATCTTGTGTTGTTATCTGTCTCCCTCAAATCCACTTTGAGCCAGATGCAGCCATCAGGACCAGATGTATCCATTAAGACCACGACTGGTGGTTATCACTTGAGCAGGGTTATGGGAAATACACGTCAGGTTGTGGGCGGCAGGGAGTATACCACCACATATATTTAGAAATGTCTTCTGAAATCAGTAACCTTGTGTGAATTTATCCTCTGCTAAAGTACTGTCTCGCATGAAATTGCTTCTGAAGTACAATGATATATAAAAATTTGAATATTATAAATAAATGGTTTTGACCAGTAGAGAATAAGAAAAAAAGGGAAGAGTCAAAACCTAACAGGTTAAAAGGAAAGTACCTGTGTTATCATCTGAAGGGTTTCTTGTTCCCTGTTGTGATGACAGGTTTAAACGATAATTATTGTATAGGTGGAAGCTAACTTTTTAACATTGGAACAAATGGATAATCGTTCAAAGTTTTGTTGATGCTAATATAAAAATGTATTTTTTTCCTCTCTTTTTTGTTTTCTCCTCTCAACCATAAAACTTCATTATCTTTCTTGTGTATTGGATATTGCCTTAACTCCAAAGAGCTTTTCTTTTTGTCGGTATAAACATCTTATTCTTTTTTAAAGTGAAAAAACAAGGCTTTGCTTTGAGAAAATAATGACTTGCAAGAGAGAAAGTAAATATTGATGGGTAGGCCTGCTGCACAGGGAAAAGTCAAGACCTCATATGTCATTGAGAGACATGAATGAAAAGCTGTGTTTGGGGAAAGCCTGAAGTTCATTGATTAAGTGTGAGGAAATGTTAGCCATGCTAATTCCAAATCTGCCATGGGATCAGGATGTTGACAAAGTGTTGAAGGGACTGTAAGTGAGAGTAAAACTGACACTAAACACAGTTTCTTTAAAGGTTGAAAGGGGAAAACATGTTTTCTGAAGTTTCAGAGTAGTTATGTAAGGATCATAGACTTATTCCACCATTCAGTACAGCACTTTGGAATTGAGGAAAAAAAAGCGTAACTTGCTAACTCTTAGAGAGGTGGTAACCTACAGTGAACGTTTAATGGACTGTTGTGTGAAAGATTTCACCCTTTTATTACATGGCATTAAATGAGCAAAAATAACCCTTTGCATAAAATGTCCATTCTGTCCTTCAGAATGTTACCAGTTCTAATAATTTTCCTTATTTTAAGTGAGGAAATAAACCAAATTAATAGGTTCCCTAAGAAATGAATCATTTTTACAAGCACACAACTGTAACATGATTACTCTGACATAAAAATATGCCAAAAGTGCCTTTTTGTATCGATTATTTGAAATGCTATTTTCAAACCAAACAAAAGGAACCTCTGTTATAGGCCTGTTTTTCATAAAATAATTCATTGGGATTAAAATAAGGGCCCATTCAAACAAAAAAACCCACACGCTTATGTTTGTGATGCTGAAATGGAGCTCCTTCTATCATCCTGGAAATTTTTTATCTGATTATATGTTCTACAAGAATATTTAATCTGCTTCATGTGTTCTGCTTAGCTTATAACAAGGTTGGCAAGCTTTCACAAAACCAGCCCTACTTTGCATTGTTGTTGTCCATTCAACACTATTGTGACTAGAACCATTAGCTCAAACTAATAGTTGAGAGTTTGCCTTTCATGATTTGTGTGCATGATTTAGTGCATGACAAAGTACTTTTTGGGAACCTTACTGATTCTGAAGCTTGTTCAATTTCTGTGGGCTAGCACAGCTTCAAAAATGGTTTAGATAAATATGCCTTAGTGTGGGTGTGTAAAGAGTCTTACTGAAGGTCTCATATATCATTCAAGTAGTGTTTAAGCTTTGTCTTCAGAAGCCAGTAACAGGGCTCTCACCTCCATTGTAGTTATAAAAGCTTCTCAAGTTCTGGGAAACTTTTGAACTTTCAAGTTCTGGCATATGAGTGTGATTCAACAACTCAAGCCTTTTGACAGAGCTCAGATACATTTATCTTCTTTTTATTTCAAAGCAATAGTGAACAATTAAATCTGATCTCTTCTATTATCTTCCATGTGATTTCACACAATCTGATAAGTTTTAAACTTCCCAGCTGATACGCCTTTCATGTTTCTGGATATCCACTTCCTTGGCCCTGTGATCATCTTAATTTGCAATGCTTGGGTGCATAATTTCATAGGGTTTGTTTGAGGAACAAATGCCTTTCTGGGTTTCCATTTTGGCCTGACATTACTCTAATTTGTCTCCATTTCTGAAGTGGGAGCAGCTTTCCACAGGGAAGTTGCCTCTGGCTGAAGCCTCTTTCTCTTTTATCTCACCCCATTGTTTCTGTATGCCAGCAATTAAAACCTCTTCAGGTAATGTGCTCTTAAATCTTGGGGCTTATCCATAGCAATAAATACTTTTACTACACCAAAGGCACTCTTTGTAGTTGTGAAGTTGGTGCCAAAGGCCCATTAGCCGAGAACATTTATTTCAGACTTTTTGGGGAGGGCAAGAGGGTAATTTTTAATGTTGATGTCTGTGTCTTCATTTTCCAATGTCTACAGAATTACTATTTTTGAATACAGTTGGAGTCCTCCAAATGTTTTTCCTACCAAATCTCTTGTAGGAATGCAATAAACTATACGATATGCTCCTATAGAGCAGGTTTTCCTCATCTGTAATACTGCACAAAGCTGATTTTGCAGATTCCCTGGTTTTCCACTCCATACTTTACAGGTTTGCCAGCCTCTTTAGTTTTATATACTGCACCTATAACACCATTAACCCTCAAGAACCATCAGGCAATAAGCTGTGAAAGATATATAACAGAGGGTAAGTGGGAAAAGAAGAGTTCAGTATTTCAGAGTTTTATTCAAATATATTAAACCCATCTTTCTTTGTAGCGTAGAAAAAGTCTGTTTGAGTTTAAATTAATACCTAGAATGTTGCATCTACTTAATTTTTTTAATTTCATTCATTTTAGTGAGGAAACTTGCTATTCGTTATCTTAACTTTCAAAGTTAAGAGGCACAGATCTACAAAATTTGGTATAAATATCATTAAAATGGAATACAAAGGATCCAAGTGTTATGAAGTAAGATCACTGATTCAATACG
Organism: Sagittarius serpentarius; assembly: GCA_034782735.1. Taxonomy (NCBI): domain Eukaryota; kingdom Metazoa; phylum Chordata; class Aves; order Accipitriformes; family Sagittariidae; genus Sagittarius; species Sagittarius serpentarius. Next base: position 20,416,887 of record JAVKLA010000047.1, on the reverse strand, counting down.
CATTTGTTTCAATGCTTACATATAATATGTGTTTAAATGTGAATCCTCCACCTCCTTATTACCTTTAAAATGGCTCTTTTGTTATGGGTGCTAAGATTTAAAAGGAAATATTGTACCTTAGCATTTAATAATTCACTTTAAAGTGTTAGTTCCAACACATCATAGCATAATATCAGATGCCATATCAAACATCCAACCAACAACAAAGTTCCTTAATCACCAGAAATGGACCAAGAGAATCTTGAAGTTCTGAATCTGGATTTGTACACATTACCAAAAACTGATAGGCTTCATGGTAATTTTTCTGAACAATACTCCTTTCACATCTTCCATAGATTGTGCCATGGCTCCCATGGAATATTCTCTGACAGCTCATCCTGTCTTGGAGACTGGAATGGGTTTGGGACTGTCACCTAAGAATAGATTTTACCCTGATATCTAGAGTGCTTTCAAGATAAGTAGAGTGTGTGTTTTAAAATCCTCCAGGCAGTGGAAGCAAGTGGAGTGCAGGCTTTCCATCTGTTACATGAGCATCTTGCTGTTAGTGTGTTGGATAAAAGGGTGCAATGACAACAGTCTCTGAAAGAAATACCTCCTCTGTTTTCCAGGATTCAATAACTAACTTGACAAATTAGTGAAGGACTCAGGACTCACTCCTTAAAAGAGGAAGACACTTCACTACACCCTGGAATAATATACCACCATAGAATAAGATACATAGTCCCTGAAATGAAGTTGGCCAGTATTTCTTATTGACAACCAGACAACTTTCACTTAAATCCTCTTCCTGTCAATTCCACTCTCTTTCTAAAAACATGTCTAAAACCATGAATTTATGCAAAGTCAGTCATATGGCATACTTTATCTTTGGTAACAAAACTGGAGGGTTTTTTTGTTGTTTTTGTTTTTCCCTGTACAGGGGAAATGTAGACAGCAGTAAAGCATTTTCTATATTACATTAAGTAAATTATTACCTACAGTAGAGAAATGCCAGTTGTTTCAAGAATTATAAAATGGATAAAAGTTTGGCTGCAGAAGATCAGTAGTGATATTACTCATGATGCAGTTCATCCTAGTTAAAGTTTTCATTGATGGCCTTGTACAAAAAACCAGGAATGTTTCTTTGATGCTGGAAAGTATTGTCAGTACAGAGAAAGGGAGGCATATACAGTAAGAAATGGGTGATTTGAAAGCTGGGAAACTCTCTGTGTGGAAGGACATGCATTTACTGACTAATAACAGTATTATTTTGCTACAAATTGTAGAATCAGAAGTTGGAAATAATAGAAGAAAGAGATCTTTGTATAACAGAGAGAAGTCTGCATTCCAAAAAACGAAGGAAGAAAACCAAAGGGTGAATTTGACACGGGGTGGGGGAGAAGAATATAATGGCTGTTGTCATGGTTTAAGCCCAGCCGGTAACGAAGCACCACATAGCCACTCACTCGCTCCGGGGGGGGGGGGGGGGGGGGGGGGGGGGGGGGGGGGGGGGGG
>JAVKLA010000047.1:20399649-20414102 GCA_034782735.1 Sagittarius serpentarius | reverse complement strand
CCCTCAGGTGTGTCAACCACACCACTCAGCTTGGTGTCATCAGCGAACTTGCTGAGGGTGCACTCAATTCCACCATCCATGTCATTGATGAAGATATTAAACAGTACTGGTCCCAGTATGGACCCCTGAGGGACACCACTCATCACCAGTCTCCATCTGGACATTGAGCCGTTGACCACTACCCCCTGGATGCGACCATCCAGCCAATTCCTCAGCCACCGAACAGTCCACCTCAAATCCATACCTCTCCAATTTGGAGAGAAGGATGTTGTGGGTAAAGTGTCAAAGGCCTTACAGAAGTCCAGATAGATGACACCTGTAGATTTTCCCTTGTCCACTGATGTAGTCACTCCATCATAGAAGGCCACTAGGTCGGTCAGGCAGGACTTGCCCTCGGTGAAGCCATGTTGGCTGTCTCGAATCACCTCCCTGTCTTCCATGTGCCTCAGCGTAGCTGGTTGACTATGATTAAAGTCTTTCTATCCGATACTTTTTGTCCGGCCTTGTGGAATCTGGAATCTGCTAGGAATAATATACTGTTTAGGAGGTAAAAGTTACACTGTCAAAAGTCACCTTCCCCAAAATGTTTTGTTTTATTTCCACAGGGAATATAAAATATAAAATACTTATTTGGCAGGAAAGATCAAGGTAAGTAAGAAGGCTTTGCCAAATCAGTGTGCTACAGTGCTAGTATTCAGTACCTTGGCTATCAAAGGGTATGGCCTATGTACCCATGCCTGCTTGCAATTTCTAGGTAGGTGGAAAGAATGCTGGTATCCAGTGAAAAGGGAGGAAGGCAGTTTTTCAGTGGGTTCAGAAATCCAAGATGGGCTTAATTTGGATTATATTTTAGTTCCATGGGCTTCCCAAGGTTCCATTATCACAGACATTGAGTGTAAAATTCTGAGGGAATTAAACATTATATGGCAAATCTCATTATGTGCCTTTGTAATCCTTTACAGAGGTCAGGTTTCAAAGGAGTACCATTAAATAGATCAGATAATTTGGAGACAATTTTTAAGGTATTTATTTTCCATTGGAATTGAATTTTCCTGAACTGCTCTGATATCACAGGAATTCATATTCAGGTGACATTTCTAGCTCTATTTCTTTCTTGATGCCAATTACATATTTGAAAGGGCCCAACTCCATTCTAGTTTGTACAGTTTTCTGCATGTGAGTAACTTCTTTGATTTAACTTGTTACAGATTTATTCTGGAGAAGGAGAAATATGCTGTGTCCAATATACCTGTTTGCTTTCTGTGCTTAGAGTTGGAGTGCCATTTTAAGCAGACAATATATAAAGTTTATGTATATTTTTTTCCTGCCTCAGGGATCCATAAAGGACCCGCAGGTCTAGTATGAGCTCTGTTTTTTCTTGGTCAAAAATTCTTTTCTTATATGTGAATCAAATTGAGCTTGTGTTTAATTCTGAATTACAACAAACTCCCTCTAATGCTGGCAACATCTGTTGTTCACACTTAGGTATAAAATGTGTGAAATTCCACTTAAGCAAAAGCCGTTCTGTGGTACCTCGCCCATAGTAACAAGAGGTGAATATGTTTTGGTTGAAGATCAGACTGATGACTTTCAGTTGCAGTTGTGCTTTGCTTCAGACAAAACCAATTAAATGCAATCAGTAATTGATACTGAGGGGTCCCTAGATCCATAAAATTTTCAGTAATAAACACATTCACTTTGGGTTTTCAGTCACCCACATATAACTGTCTAGTGCTATTTCTGACATCTGTGGGTATTTCACCTGGAAAGTGGTTAGGACTCCCAAAGATGTGATGTCATATCTGCAGCTCCTCATAGCAGTCTTGGATATCCTTGTCTTAAAAAAAAGTAGGTGTCAATGTGTGGGAAACAGCATCAGGCCATCCCTGGAAACATTCAAGGCCAGGCTGGATGGGGCTCTGGGCAACCTGATATAGTTGAAGGTGTCCCTGCTCAACACAAGGGGGTTGGACTTGATGACCTTTGATGGTCCCTTCCAGTCCAAGCCATTCTATAATTCTATGATTCTATGTATTTGTTTCTGGTGACATTCTACATTAGGGAAGAAAAAATGCCAAGGAAAATCTGCCCTCAACTGAACACAGTAGTGCAGCAAAAATAAGCTGCAGCTTACAAAACATTTCATATTTTTATTAAAACTGTGTGGGGTGGGAAATAGCTACAGTTAGACCTGAAGAAGATTTAAAATGGCCATTGAAGATACATAGATGGAGATGGACTGCAGATAGTAGGGGTAATAGCATTGTGCAGAAATTCTTTTTAATCATTTTTATAGCTAATATATTCTCTATTAAAGTAATAGAATATATATTGGACCTGAATCTGCTTTCCACTGTGATGGTATGCAGTAACTAACTGTTTAAGTAATTTGGGTTCTACCAGCATAAAACTGATGTAGAAACATCATCAGGACAATTACATCCTCTGGCTGTAAACCAAATATGTTTTTGGATTTTCTTGTGAGAATTCTAGTAAGACTATTATTAAAAAAAAAAAAAAAGAAAAAACCACACCCACACACATAATAAGCTAAAGAGATTAATCAAAACCCCTTGGCACCTTCTCATCCGCCCTCTGTTCACTCTTCTTTCAGACATAAAACCTCAACAGTAAATTCATTGCTTGTTTTAGTCGTTAACTGTATTCTTACATTCCTGAGTTAATGCTCCAGTAGTCAAGCTGCTTAAAGACTTTTGAGATGTTAGATAGCTTACACCAAAAAGGGAACATACAAAACAACAAAGCAGCAAAGATAAAAGTAAAAATAAATAATCAGGTTTAGTCTTTAATGTATCTCATACGGAAAAGTCTGGGTAGACCACTGTCCTATGGCTAAAATCCACAGAGTGGCTATTTTATGTCTCTTAGGAAATTGTCAAGAGTTTTCTTTTTCATTTCTGTTGGTATCAGAACTTTCCAGAGCTAACCAGAACTATACTTAGGTATAGAAATGGGTCTTTATGCTATAAAAAATGAAAGTATCACTCAGTTACTGTATTGCAGCAGCACTGTACTATGCACTGCCAAAACAGTGGGATATGAATCTCGCCTCTAACCACCTCTTGGAGTAAGCGGGCAAGAAAAAGGCAAAGCGTAAGTAGAGAAACAGCACAGAAAAGCTAAGTGATTTTCCCATGAGTCAGGACTGTGACAGAGGCTTTGAACAAAATCCCAAGTGTCCTTGAGGATCCCTGAGACTGTGGGACCTGCTCTGGCTCCCTCCTCTGCTCATGTCTCTCAGCAGATCAGCTGGGTAGCGTCCACCAGGTCTGTGGGTGCCTTTCAGCGACCGCTGGTGCTGGCAACAGTTCACAGTTCTTCCATGCTTCTTCATATTTTTTTCCCTGAATGTAGAGTTCCTTCTCCTAATGTTTCCGTTTCCTTCAGCCATTTCCATTCTAGGAGAAACTTAATGCTTCTATTAGGAGCAATGTCCCTGCAGTGTCTTGCTCAGTAGGGCAATATTTTAATTTGACCTCCACACTTCTATTTTCTTATAGGAAACAGCTGTTTGCAAGTCCATGTTGTAAATCTGTACTCACATAGGAAGCCAGTCCTACTCCTCCAGTGTTTGCTGGCTCAAGTCAGCTGAGGCAGATTTGGGCTCCTATGAGCCCATGGGTTGGGTCTCTAGCAGTATGTTGCTGTCTTTGTGCTTGGCAATCTCAGGAGGATGGTGCCATCTGACTCTCTTCTTTTTCAGTAGGTTACCTCTACTCTCAGTACAAAGTGACAGCACTTTTATTAGGGTTTCTCCACGAGGATTAGGAACTCTGTAAGCAGGACTAAATGTGATTTATGAATACACAGCATTTCCCGGCTAATACACTAATACATGCAATACATGCTTGTGACTAAAGTGCATGGGCTAAGCATTAGCATACTCGTCACTCCTGATGAGACTGTTAGGCAGGCAGGCAGTGTCAGGCAATGAGGTATCAGTCAAGATGAGCTTTCTCATGAGCTGAACCTAATCTTGCCTAGTTGAGTTTTTCAACTCCATTTCTTTTTTCCTTATTTCTTAATGAATTTTCATGTCAATGTTTTTCTCCCCAGACCTCAAGTTACTATTACCATCTCAATTATTTCATTTCAGTCTTTGCTTTTACATTTCTCATCCTGCATGACTTTCATTTACAAACTCTCGCAGGTCAATATTACTCTTCAGAAAAGCTAAATGAAGGTCGCATAGCTGTGCCACACAAAACTGGGCTGTGCATCACACCCAGGGATAACATAGAAAACTGACAGCATCCTTTCTTTCAGTGACTGTAGGCAAGATTCATCCCATCTACCTTTAGACAGGACCAATTAGGTGGAGGGAGAAGGACACCTTCCTGAAATGAATTTATCCTGCCTTAAGACAGTTTTCCAAGCGAGGTGGGATGAATCACATCCAGAGGTTCCTTTATCGCTCCACTAATTGCAAAAGGAGTCTAAGTTACTCATTGTGACCAAAAATCTATGTGCATTGGGGTTGGGGGGAAGGGTGTTGGAGATGATTATCACCCTACATGATCAAAAAGATTTTGTTGTCATTACTACCTGTGATAATTTGAAAGGGAACAACTTATAAAAGCTTTTATATGAAATCACTAAGAAGCTAGTTTTCAATTTATTCTGAATACTTTTTTTTCCTTTCTCTCATGCCTACAGATCTGCCTCTTTAAAAATAGTTTTAAAAAAAATGCGATCAAATATCTTGCTTAATCTATACTCAATTATACAAGGTTTAGGAAAGCACAAGCTAATAATTTCTCTGAATGTAGAAGTGGGTGACAAAAAGAGAATGACACGTGAAGAATTAAATCAACAGACTGAAAGGTGTTTGGATGCCATCTCGTTTACTCCAAAGATCTAACTGAATCAAAAGAACCTCTACAAACAAACATTTAAAAAGTTGTTCAATAGATTTTATTTCAAATCAAGGATTAATTTTGTGAACGGGATTAGAAAGACTCCTTTGCAAATAGATGTCATTCACTTATTAAAATTGGATTTATTTGCAGGTGATGGCTAATTAAAAGTAAAGAATGGCTCTTTGCACTGCAGGCAAAAAAAATAATTTCCTCTCATCCAAATTCAAAATCAAATTACTCATGACAACAATGCACAAGGTTAAACCACTGTGATAGTGCTACAATATGCCCTGTCCTGTAGAGAGCTGAGTTCAAGATCAAACAGGGATTTTGCTTTGTAGACTGATGGAGGCTGGGAGACTGTTGAGATCTAATGAAAACATTTTCCTCTGGGAGGCTTCTGTTCATGTGCAGATGTCTAACACCCACTGTGAGTTAATTCAGAGTGGCATGAAGCAGTAGCTTCACATACACAGAGACTTTCTGCTGTTTGGTGAGCACTGGTGGTGGAGCATTGTAAAGAAGGCATCGCCTTATGGGGTGTAACAAAGGCTTTTTTTAAGAAGGAGCATAATTGCATATAACTGATCTAAAGAAAAAAAAGAAGAAATACATGGAAAGCATTTAGACAGGGAAAAAAAATCCCCATTTAGTACTGTAATATACATTTCTCATGCTTCTAAGATGTTGAGACGTGGCAATCTGTAAATAAGGTTTCCATAGAAACAATGCTGAAAGTTTACTCAGAGGAACACAAAATCTTACCAAAGCTGCGTGTTTGGTAATGTGATACAGCAAGCTATTCTCTGCATCCACTCAGTAAGTGTCCTCAAAGAAGATAACCAGGTTTGAAAAGTTAAGTTTTGATCTAATGGAACTGCCTAACTCTGTATCACATCCCTAAAATTCTGGTAGTCTAACCTACATCTATGTCTTGAGGGTTTGCACTACCAGTGAAATTAACAGAGCACTAATGCAGCATTAAAGAGCGGGCCTAAAACACTTTTCAATGCCTTTGAGCCTATCTGCTACTGTAAAATCCTATTGACTCTATTCAGTCATAATGAGAAGGATTAAAAAGTGTTAATTAACATACATTACTGAACTTACATACCTGACAAAAAAAATACTTCTAACATACTAGAAGCATTTGTGAAGGTTTTATGGGAGTTATAAATTATACAGGTCTTATGACAGAAGACAGCTGTATAGATATGTGACTTCCCATTTTCCTATCTAGCCTTTTCTTCTCCTCGAACATGGTTCTGCTCCCACTGTCCCTGAACGAACAATGACAAAGTATAGGCAAGGGCAGGGATGAATGTCCGTGTCCCAGTGCCTGGTTAACACATTCTTACAAGTGGCAACTACACCTGGAAGTAGCAAACAGATATAGTGCCTGGTTTACTTTCTTTTCCGTTTCAGACAAGGCAAACATTGATTAGGGTCTCTTAGCTCTCTTTTCTCCCTGTTCCCTCATCTTCTCCCTTATTCCCCATTCTCTTCTCAACTCTTCACTCCCTGCACAACAGGATTATCCCTGTCCTTTCCAAAGCGGATGTTCCAAGTACTGTGTTGAAACAGGCTAATAGGACGTAGCCATTTGTTCTGACTTTGTCTGCCCACTTTCATCTGCTTCTCTGAAAAACCTCAGCTTTTTTAAAAAAAAAATGGCCTACCCATCAAAAGAGTTGCTCTGCATGCTCTCAGTTTGCAGCTCAAAAACATCTCAAGAAAGAGCAAAGTCTGAGGCAACTCCACACTTCTGCAGTTTCTGCACACAAGCCATTATTTCAGCCATCCCACCCTCAGCCCTTTCCTTTCTTCCCACATGCCTCAAGTGCACATGTGCCATCCTCTGGCAGGCAGACCAGGCTGGGATTGGGGTGGGAAGGAAAGTCTCAGAACAAACCATTTGTGTTGCAAAACAAAGAACTCCAGTGAACATTAGCCCAATTATATATTTTTCAGATTTTTAAAATACTATAAAATTACTTCAAAGTTTTTGCCTTCACAAATCTCACCTTTATATGGCAAGTGGTATCATAAAATCCTCTTAAAACATCCACCTGAAAAATTGGTTAAGGTTTGAATAGGAAATTTGCTAAGTGAAGCTAACTGGCCTAATTTGCTGGCTGTGACCCACCCATTGCTACTAATGATAACACCTCCTGCCAAAAGGGTGAAAAATGTTTGGGTTTTGTATGTTTCTTTTCCCCTGTTTCCAGAGTTCACTCCATAATAAGGAATTTAGGTCTCTTTGCAGAGCTTGAATTTTGCTGCAGATCTGCCCCAACTTTTACAGTATACCCTTATTTTAAAGCAGCTGAACTGCGAGTTGATAGGGTAGGTTCCAATTAAACTCTTTAAATAAAAATTAAAATTTAGAGTAACCCAGTTGCCTGAGGCTACTGTGCACAACAGTGAAGCAAGAGACTGGAACAGACTCGTGGGCTTTGGATGATTTTGTTTTAAAATGTTTCTAGCTATTACAGTGAAAAATATTTAGAAAAAATGGAAGGACATTATTTTTGTATCTCTTCTGTGTATTTCCCTGTTTCATTTCCATAACACTCACAAAGAACACATCCTGAGAGCCGCACTTTGTAGTAGGGAAATTTAATTTCTCCTGTGTTTCCTGGAAGAATTGAATTCCCTTTCAAGGTCTGATTTCCTACCTTTGGTTATATGCTATATTTTTCATCACCAGAATTGCTATGGGCATGAAGCTGCAAGGGTCTTTTAAAAAAACTTGCACTTTGGCAACTGCCTCTTGGCAAACACCCACTTAGGTTTCAGGAGACCAAGCTTCAGTTCCTAGTTCCGTTGCTGGTTTGTTGGACAAAACTGATCAACTCACTTCACCTCTTTCTGTGCCCTAATTCCACAGTTGTGAAATGAAGATGGTCACTCTGAACCTCAATTGTAGAAGATGTTGAGACAACAGAAAGTAAGTATGTTTATTAAGATTAGCATGTCTTAATATGCAGCTTTGGCCTAGATAAAAGACTACTTCAAGCATAAGGTGTCTCCCCTCCTAAGGGTGGATCCACTTTTTTCTTATGTTTTGTGTTGTGATTCAAAGACCCAACTGGGCACAAAGAGTGGTCAGGTGTGCACTAACCAAACCAAACCAAAAAACATTAAGCCACTCAGCTAAGATATATTTTGTTAATTTCTTCTTTTTCAGTTTCATAAAAGTCTTGTAAAATCTGATTCCCAATACCATGCCATGGCAGCTTGTCTGGAAGAGTAAACTAAAAATGAGAGATGTGCTAAATATCAGAGTGCTAAAATGAATAGTTACAAAGCAATGAGAAGTTTATTATACTTGCAAAGATTCCTCTCCCAGGTGTGCAGTGGTGTCAGTGATTAGGTAGCATGGTTAATAAATATAAGAATACTCTGAAGATGACAAAGTAAATAATGTTCACTATTATAGACTGTATAGTATACATTTTCAGTAATCTGTTCATAGAAATAGGCATGCATCTCCCCTTTTTGCCAAGCTGAGTTACACCACTTGTTTCTGGTTTCCATTTGGACATTGAGCCATTGACTGTAACTCTTTGGATGTGGCCATCCAGCCAATTCCTTACCCATCTAGTAGTCCATCCATCAAATCCATCTCTCTCTAATTTAGAGGTAAGAATGTTGCGGGGGACTGTCAAAGGCCTTACAGACATCCAGGTAGGTGACATCTGTAGCTCTTCCCTTGTCCACTGATGCAGTCACTCCATTGTAGAAGGCCACTATTAGATTAGTCAGGCACAATTTGCCCTTGGTGAAGCTGTGTTGGCTCTCTCTAATCAACTGTCCCTGTGTTCTGCATGCTTCACCATAACTTCCAGGAGGATCTGTTCCATGATCTTACCGGACACAGAGTTGAAGCTGACTGGTCAGTAGTTCCTAGGGTCCTCCTTATTACCTTTTTTAAAAATGGGTGTGATATTCTCTTTTCTGCAATCATTGAAGACTTCACCTGACTGCCAGGACTTTTCAAATATGATGGAGAGTGGCTTAATGACTACATCTGCCAATTCCCTTGGGACCCTGGGATGAATCTTGTTGGGTCCCACAAACTTGTGTATGTTCAGGTTTTTCAGGTTATCTTGAGCCTGCCCTTCTCCTGCAATGGGAGGGACTTCATTCCTTTAGTCCCTGCCTTGAGGTTCAGAGATGTGGGAGGAGTCATTACCAGTAAAAACTGAGGCCAAAAAAAATTGTTGGGTGCCTACTCATGTTGCTGTATAACAGACAGAGTGGATTACACTGAGTCATATGTCACATTAACATAAATCAGTGGAAATCTCTGAAATTAAAAGCAAGTTCAACCTCTCTTCTTAGTGCATGGACTACACAACAATAATGGAAGGAGACAATTCAGACTACAATGTTTGTTGAGAAGCGTATTTCCAAATTTACACTAGCCAAGTGGTTTAGGATTTCTGAAAAGGCAGAAAATGAATCTCTTCATCCCCTGAACCAGAAGAAATCCACTTCCTTTAATTGTAAATATTTCAGAAATGAGTTTTTCAAAATAATCCTCTTGATTTCCACATTAACAGAATGAAACCAAAGTTATAATTATGATACCTTTATAAAAATCTCAGTTCAAAGCCAGGTCTTTCCAGTTTCTTTATAGAAGAGGTACAATCACCTCATGATCAAGGTTCTGGGTTCTTACTTAGGGACACTCAGCTTTCTGAGAATTAATGATTTTATCTTGTGTTGTGGTTCAACCCCAGCCGGCAGCTAAGCACCACACAACTGCTTGCTCACTCCCCTCCACAGCAGGATGGGGGAGAGGATCAGAAGGGTGAAAGTGAGAAAACTCCTGCATTGAGATAAAGACAGTTTAACAGGCAAAACAAAAGCCATACATGCAAGCAAAGCAAAACAAGGAATTCATTCACCACTTCCCATCTTCAGACAGGTGTTCAGCCATCTCCAAGAAAGCAGGGCTCCATCACATGTAATGGTTATTTGGGAAGACAAAACACCATCACTCTGAACGTCCCTCCCACCTCCTTCTTCTTCCCCCAGCTTTATATGCTGAGCATGACGTCATATGGTCTGGGATATCCCTTGGGTTAGTTGGGGTCGGTTGTCCCAGCTGTGTCCCCTCCCAACTCCTTGTGCAGCCCCAGCCTCCTCACTGGTGGGGTGGGGTGAGAAGCAGAAAAGGCCTTGGCTCTGTGTAAGCACTGCTCAGCAGTAACGAAAACATCTCTGTGTTATCATCAACACTCTTTCCAGCAAAAATCCAAAACATAGCCCCATAGTAGCTAGTATGAAGAAAATTAACTCTATCCCAGCCAAAACCAGCATGTCTTGAATGCCTGTCTTTCCTGCATTTCAAATGCAAATAGGACCCTGAAAATAAGACTCAAACTTCAACTAAAACAATACTCTGCAGACCACAAAAAAGCAATAGCTTTGAGACATCTAAGCTTCCTTACTCCTCTCAGCAGAGGGGTAATTTTGGAAAAGATGTATGTTGATTCAAGTTTGTCACTGGTTGCCACGGCATTGCTTCTCATCACCAGAGACTGCATATATCCTTAGCTATTTATCATTCCCGTCTAGGCACCCAAAAGAGCACAAATGGTCCCTACCTAAAATAAATAAATAAGGCTTTCATCTTTGCCCTGACATATTCAGCAGTGCATTTATATAGCACTTCAACCAAATATAGAAAATGTGAGCAGCCTGTGTCCTTGGCACAATGCAAGACAGAAGAAAAAAATATAATAGCAGTAAGCTTCCTCCTTTTGCATAGAAAAGACAAAAGGGAGATAATAAGCAGTCTAAGGGAGACGCTTGGATTGCTTTTTATCTTGAAGTAACGATGTTCTCTGTAGCCTGGAACAAAACAGTTGACTGTTGTGTTTTTGCAAACTTCTTATCTATTTCAGGTAAGCAGACTTTTACTCAAGATCCAGAACTCTACTGTTGACAAGATCTTAAAAATGCTTTCACTTTGGGATTTTCTCTCACCAGCTTTGTCTGCATTCCCTGGCAACTTGTGTAAGAGAATTCTGGACCTGGATAAGATATATCAGCAGTATTTGGTGTAGTGTTAGCTCCCTATCCTTAACATGAACAAGATGTTATGACCATCTATAGAGGGCAGTCATCTTGTCTGCTGGTACGAACTCTGCTATTGGAGGTCTGAGTGAGAATCTGCTACAGTCAATGTCCCTGTACACTCTCAGTGTATTTTACCTGACATTTTCAGACTCAAGACTTCAGCCTTGTTAGGTCTTACATTAAATGAGTATTGCTACTGAAATCAATGAGTCTAGAAAAAAGCATCACACAAACCATGGAATTAACTATCATACTCTATTGGGGGAAAAGTGTCTAATAGGAATATGCTGTAAAATGGTTTTTCTACATATTCTTAGCCATGAAATTTTTTTATACTGTTACATGAGTTGTAAGAAAGGACAGTTAACCCATCAAATACCAATTACGTACATTCTCTTGATGAGGATCTACTTGCCCTGATGTAACTTGGTCCTCTCAAGTTAGAATCAAGTTTTCACTAGGCCAAGGGGTTTCTTTGAAAAAGAAATGTCATTATAGCTGTACCTTTGGATATCTGGACTGTGTTTTATCACAATCAGTTTAGTAGTGCAAATGCATATAGGACCCATGATAAAAGAAACGGAATTAAAAGAGAGAGAATGATTGCTTGCAACTACAAGCTCTGCATGACCTTGAAAATGGAAGATCACAAAGGATCCGAATATATGGTGCAACATAGAAATGATTTAAAATACTCCTAAAAGAAACAGCTGTAGCAAGATGAGAAGAAAACAGATAATTGACACCAGATGTCCCTCTCAGACAGTGATGAAAGAGTAATTACAGAGGGAGAGATAGCATCCTGCAGAGAGCAGATGATCTTTACCAGCAGCTCTACAAGAACACATAGAGACAAACATGACAAGTTTCACCACCTCCTATGACATAAAAAGAGGCATGAAGAAAAAATCTTACCTTATGCACTCAAAAACAAGATAGAGAAAGTCATGAAGCCTTTAAGAGGAAAAATACCTGGGACAGATGGCATCACTAGTGATATTATAAAAGTTGGAGGGAACCCAGTAACCCAGCCAGAAAAGCTAATCAACTTGAACTACAGTGAACGAAGTGTCAAAGGACTGGAATTATACTATAATCACTCTTCTGCATTGTAAAAATGCCAAAGGTGCTAAGAGACATACAGCCTTCTTATAGACTTCCAGCGATTTCTTATGTTGTTGAGCACATTAGCTGAGCAACTGACTTTTGTAACAGCTACAGTTCAACTACCCCAAAATAGACAAGAATACTTTATAAAGCCTATTTCATGTTGGTGTAGTAAACTACTAAGTGCACATCATTCCATAAGATAGATAATGACTCTCTGACAGACTCTCTATCTACATGCCTAAGTAATGATATAGCAATATATGAAAAATAAATTCCCCCAAATCAAACCCTAACAAAATGACACACTGCTCTATACTCCCTAGGGAGAGGATGAGAGGGATCATGAACTATATGTGACAGATGTTAGTCAGAGTGCTTAAAGCTCTACTGAGAAGCAATTACATTACAGTGATGAGAGTGGCCTGAGAATCTACACAGAGAAGAAAATTACAAGCAAAAAGTAACCTCTGAATATGCCTACATATCCCTTCCAAATAAATGTTAATATTGATAAGAATGTTTTCAATATATAACTGACAAATGTTTTCCCAAATTTACATCTAATAATATCTTTTTTTAGAATTTTTGAAGTGACTTTATACAAAGTGTTCAGAACCTGTATGATTAGAATTGTTCAGTACCTGAACTTAAGATCCTTTATCGTTAGTCACTTAACAATATACATCTTTTATAAACTGATATATATTTCAGAGCTGCTGAACAATACTGCTCCCCTCGATTATATGGCTATATCTTGTATTGATTTTTGGATAATGAAGAAACTAGCTTTTAAATGACCTTTTACTTTATGATTTTTTTTTCCTAATTTGTTTCTAGTTTGCTAATGCTTTATTAGTCCAACAAACCAACAAACAGAATGAGTTTTGAAGAACATTTTCATGACAAAGGTGCTGTTCTGTTTTCTGGGGAATGTTTTAACTAATTTTTTCTAATCAGCTAATGATTGGAACGCAAAAAGGTGAAAACATGCTAGAGTTTTTTGCTTCCTGAGGAACTGAGGAATTAGCTTTTTGTTAGCACTATATTTCTAAGGTAATGTAATTATTTGGTAGGAATATTCATTGATGGGACAGTGAGTGAAGTATTGAAATGAAACTTCTGGTTAACTTCCTAGAAGGTTAGAAATATGGGAAATTTCCCCTCATGGGACAGCAGAAACTTTATCATAAGACTTGAAGGAATGATTCAGTCATTTCTAAGATTGCATTTATGATTTAATATAAAAATGTTGGATTCAGAAACAAATCTTCATTGGCTGAAGAGAGCCTTATCAGTACAGATAGTTTCTTTGTTGATAGATCAAGGCATAATTATATCTATTCAATGAGCTTTGGATCAGAGCCACGGTGAAGTACACTGGTTCTTACTATCTCTTCTTTTAAAAAGCACTGGTAAAATAATTTGGATGTCAGTCTAATGATTATGCTTTCTTGAACATTTGTGCTGATATGTGCAAAGATGCATTTGTGCAATTAAGAAAAGCACTATAGTATTGGTGTATTTATGGTTTCCAGCAGTGGAATTCTCAGAGGGAAAATGAAAAACCTACAAAAAATGTTTGCAATGAGGGCATGAATGTTCCACATAGGGAGCTCATGCTCTTCAAATTTCTCTAGGCATGGATTTTAAATAAGCAGGTTTCCACTCTTGAATAGCACCATTGAGTGTACTCCATCAAGACAACTGGCAGTCCAAACAAAGAACATTATTAAACATGTGTGAAATGGTAATTATGCAACTGTCATTAGTCAAATCAGCAGCTGTTGGAAGAAAACTCTAAGTGACAGATGGAAACATTCTTTTTCTTTTCCTTCCTCCATTTCCATTTCCCTCCCTCTCTCTTTCTAGATGAGACCTTTATAAACTGGAACTGTCTGGGAAAGTGGGGCATTAAAAATGAAGATGAATCACTTTCTCTTAAGTTGTGTTTAGTGATGCTTTGAGAATTTGTCCCAAATAGGTAAATAATGAACAACATTGCCCTCTGATGGACTCTGTTTTGCTCTGTCAAGAGTAAATATGCATGAAATCATTTAATTTCTGGTTTTGTGGGGAGAAAGACAAAACTAATGGAACAAGTAGAGCCAAGGTGCATTTTCTGGAACACCTTTATCTGATTTTATGAAAGGGACTAAAGTCTTTCTGAAGTTAAAATCTCTTCTTAGATGACTGCCTAGCTAGGTTACAATGCATATCTATTTTTAAGTATGTAACTTACTCCTTTTAAAGTAATGTCCTGGTTTCAGCTGGGATAGAGTTAATTGTCTTCCTGGTAGCTGGTACAGTGCTGTGTTTTCAGTTCAGTATGAGAAGAATGTTGATAACACCCTGATGTTTTCGGCTATTGCT
>JAVKLA010000047.1:20380867-20392584 GCA_034782735.1 Sagittarius serpentarius | reverse complement strand
CTGAGGAGGAAGGAGCAGCAGAGACAAGGTGTGAGGGACTGACCCCAACCCCCATTCCCTGTCCCCCTGCACCGCTGCGGAGAGGAGGTGGAGAAAACCTGGAGTGGAGTTAAGCCAGGAAGGAGGGAGCGGTGGGGGGAAGGTGTTTTAAGATTTGATTTTACTTCCTATTGCCCTTGTTTTGATTTGCTTGGTAGTAAATTAAATTCTGATTTTGTTTTTTCCCCAAGTCGAGTCTGTCTTTTGCCTGTGACCATAAGTGGTGATTGATCCCTCCCTGTCCTTTTCTCGACTCACGAGCGTTTCTTTATATTTTCTCCTCCTCATCCTGCTGGGACCAAGGTGGGGAATGGGAGGAGTGAGTGGCTTCCAGGTGCTTTGTTACCAGCTGGGCTTGAAACATTGACAGGAAGTCTCTTAGAAATGGGTGTAATGGGTTTGTCCTTTTCACAGTTATTGAGGCTAACTTTTTATCTAGATAAGCCTGGAGAAAGTGTCAGTCTACAGATGGTAAGCAAATTATTTCTTTAAATGTTTTTTTTTTCGCTATAAATATGTATTCCTTTAAAGAATTAGTCCACTTTGTTCATACTTCAAGAAGATCATCACCTGGCAGAAAATAAATCTACTGCCTCACCAGGGAAGCATGGAAAGATGTATGTGTCTAGATCACACACTCTCAGTCAAAAGGTAAGAACATGAATGAAGCTTGTGGCTCTTGTAAAATAGCAAGTGAAACTTGGGAAGGAAATGCAAATTAAAGGCTAGTGGAGTCAAAGGATAATACTATTAAAACAGATATGTTTGGTATGGAATGTTTTTTAAAAGATTTGAGTAGTGTAAATATTTTTGTGAAGAATATGATTGTAGTGTCTTCCTACTCAAAGGAAGGACTTACAGATGTAATAAAACATCATAAGCCAAGACAATTTTCTTTTAAGGGCTATGGAAACACTGTAGAAAATCAAAAGCAGTAGCTCCTCACAGAGTGCTTTGCTTGAACTTTGGTATCTTCACCTCTGTTATGGAGTACTCATCAAACCTGTGAAAAGAGGAACTTCGTCGAAAGCACTCTTTTCCCCCATAGGTGGCTGCAAATCTATTCCGTTTTAATGGCAGAGAGCAGTGAGATGAGCAATTTTGCACCAACTGTGAATGCTGGCTTGACATTGTCATGAGGTTTTGCTCCAGGCTAAAAAGAATATGCAAGCAAGGAATGTTTTTTCATTAAATGCCCCCATCTTTTACCAAGATGATTCAAACTAGAAAAATGAAGACTGGTGGTGAGAATAGAGGGCTAGTATCACTCTGAACACCAAGTTTTCTATCACCTTCTCTTTCTGATACTCACTTCCAAGTTTCCAGCTATTAAGCCATGTCCAATTTGCACTGTCATCTTGGCTTACCCCAACATTTTAGCTTGTTTATTGTATAGAATGGTGGTCTAGAGCTCTATTTGTTTTGATGGAAGAAACAGATGCTTCTGAGTGACAGTAGTTTTAGCTCCATCATAAGAAACATAAAAAAAGATATTTTTCTCTTAATTTAGTGGCTAAATTTGTATATATTTAATATGGTGACATTTTATGGAATATACACACATCAAACACCTAATGGGTTTGGACTGACTTTGGACTGACTTTGGACTGACTTTGGACTGACTTTGGACTGACTTGACTTTGAAAGGCAGGGTAGGTCTATGAATCAATGAGAGAAACTCGAGTTTGATCCTTTATGTGCCTCAAAAACACTTAGTACATCAAATTCATAATAAATAAACACAATAGAATTAAGTGGGAAAGTGCTGTTCTACATTTAATTAGAAACATGTTCTTCACAGACTTGACTTAGTGAAAAATATAAAACAAAAGTATTGATCAGCTAGCAGGTAAATGCTCTGACCCTGTAATGAACACATTGCAGCTTTAAGCCTGGTCTCTTAAAGACTTCAGGAATATCTGCAGGTCAACTTCCAATGACTAATTCAAAGTGAAGACAGTCAGTTGTGTATGTATACATTGAAATGTATTCAGATGAAAAATACATCTGAGAGACCAGGACCTGGACATGTTACAGAAGTGCAAGAAACTAACTCTGAGGAATACTGAATTCCTTGTAAATTATTCACTCAAACATAGTCAATATGAAATAGTGTTGCAACAGCCATTGTGCCAATATCCCACAAGTCACTGAAGAAATATTGTACTTAAGATAGGTAATGGCAACTGAACATAGATTGTATTTGATTTTGGTTTTGACTGTTTACAGGTACTGAAAAAAAGCAGGTATTGACAAAAGCTAGCTAGTTCAAGTAAGTTTTAGCAAAAGAAACACGTTTTGCCTTGTATTTACCTCAAAATATCTTTTTTTATTTCTTCTGTAATTGTTAAATGGTATCTTGTTATTAAACTGAAAGTCAAAAATACAAAAAATGAGGTACAATGCTGGAAAAGGATTTCGCAAAAGAATTACATTTTTACTTATTCTTCTCCAGGAAATTATGTACAATATGAATTTGCTAAAGAAACTCACATAAACCTTCTTGTAGAGATTAAACTTTCCTGTAGTCTCCACCACACTAAGTGTAACTATATTTTATGATGATAATAGTATGCCTAATGCCAGAGCAGATCAGATTGGGATTTTTTATTACTTATATGACATCCTATACTTTCCAGAAGAGTTACTTTTCATAACCAATATGTCATCCGCTCTCCTTAATTTGTTTGGAGGAAATATCTTTCCACCATTAAAACGCAATTCTCTACATGACTCAGAATCTCCATTTTGAAGTAAACCAGAAGGAGCTTGTTCTGCTGCCCATGAGTCTCCATCTCCCCATCTATATTAATGTTTAAAGCTTATGTGATGCTCATAATATCATTTTAATATCTGCATTAATCCTCCTAGCTTTCTAATGATACTTACAAGAAAGCAGTATCACTCCTAGTTTCAGTGCTGAAACTGAAAACTTGCCGTCTCATAAGGCCCCATAGCAAGCCAGAATCAGAAATCGGTAAGATATTTTTTCCAGTCTACTGCCGCTCCTTCGGATGCAGCAGCATCCAGTCCTATAAATGCCATAGAGCTGACAGAAACAATTAGGAGCTCTCAAAGCAGTCATTCTTTCTTTGATCTGATGTAGCTCTTGAAAGCTGCTTTTTTGGGTAAATGAAATTTATATGAAAACACACAAATTTGTCGTGGTCATGTAGGCAAGTTCTCCAAAGCTTTAAAGCCTCACAGAGACAGATTATACAGCTCCCTAATTAGACAATCTGACGGAGAAAATTTCACCTTGGTGCAGAGCTCAGCCGCAGGTTTGGCCAGGTTCAGGAGCTCTGCATAAAAACATTTAACGGACTGGCAACCAGTGATGTGAGCAGGGGCTAATTTCTGGTCATGGTGGAACTAAGGGAATTTGAAGTGTTCATTACTTTGCAGTGCCAAGGTATTGATTTGCAGATAATGTTAACAGAGGATATTTAAATATATTAATTTATTTTGCTTTACTTTATCTCTCAGTTTTACAACAGAATGGTTAAATTATATCAGATGTAAACAGAAGTTAGATTGCTAATTTATCGAGTGTTTTGTTCTTTGTGTGGCATTCTTGCTGTCCTCTTTTTCTTATATGTGCTTAGAATATCAAATATTTACAGTTCTCAAAAACTATTTCTCTTTTGACTTCCTGAGTTGCTGAATTTTCTCTTCATTTTTGCTATGTTAGCAAGCCAGACACTTAGTTTTTAAAAGATCTCTTCTAATAATATGTGTTTCATCTGTGAGGACAATGACCTTGACCAACAGTGGCAGGTTGGATTTTCACTATTTAAGCTGAGTTCTGACATGATTGTACTTAAACCTAAGAGGATTTTCTCAGTCTTCTTTTTCTTTAGCTCTATACTGCCTTGTACGTGTAACTAACTATACATAGTTGACTCAATTTTTTTATGAAGTTGTTTTATTTTATCCACAGTAGTTGTAAGAAAGGGCTGAAGATTATTTAAGGCTGAGCATGCTATGTAAAGTGTAAGTTAGAAAGCACAGGAATGGTTTAATCACATAAATATGAAACTAGAGGTTGTGTGTGGCATTGGTATGGGGATTGTGTGTTCAAAGGCACATCTACTTCTTTCTACCTTGCTGGACAATTTAACTAAATATATCCTCTCTCCCTGCAAATCTACGGTTACAAAGACATTGAAAAGATGGCACCATTAAGGATGACATGTTTAATTTCATTATCATCTAAATACCAGAAAGCTGCTTCTGCAATATCAAGGTATGTTTAGACATTCTTCTAAATCCACGCATTTCTGCTGTGTTCTGTTAAACTCACCTTTGGAAGGTGAGTGCAGCTTGTTGGAACATGCAGTAACTATGTTTTCATGGGATTCTCTCAGTGTAAGTACTGTAGGTAGTTCTGAATGAGCATTGGTAAAGGGATTTAGACTTTCTGAAGGATCTTACATAAACACAAGGTCTACAGTTTCAAGATGCAAAGGATATTCAGCTCAAAGCCAGGGTATTCAATACTGAGAATGTTGTTCCTGTGTGATTGGTTGACACTTCTCAGTCTCCGAGTTGACCCAGTCTCAATTAAAACTTCCAGCTTTCTGCAACATGTGGTCTGTTATGAATAAAATTAATATTAGTCTCACTTTACACAGAAAGAGGTCCCATAGCATTAGCTTCTGAAAGTCCACTTCCAAGGCCAGTGTTTATGGAGTAGAAATTCAGTAGAAACTGAAACAACAGCAGGAAAAGGACAAGAGTGAAATTTAAAATCTCTGTGGAAGGGCAAGGGGCAATAAGTGATCTTCAGTCTCCCATACAGGCAACTCCTTCTTAGCAGCCCTCTGTGGGTGAACTGAGTCAAAAGAGAACAGAAGGCTTTATGATACAAGATACTGAACATTACAGCTCAGCTTGATCAAATACAAAGTTATTCTATACATAGGTGAGGGATGGTGCAAACTGTTTCATCAGAGTACATGGAAATGTAAGGCTGATCCTGACAGTATCCTGTGAGCAAAGTGTATGGTCTTAATCTAGTGTACAGTGGCATGAGTTTTCAGTTTCATTTCCTGTCTAAATCAGTGCTACCAAGTTTTCTAAGAATGCAGCAAATTATCTAATTGAGAGGAGGTCCATAAATTATATTGCTTTTGCATGGAGTTTGCTTCTACTAAGACA
Source organism: Sagittarius serpentarius (assembly GCA_034782735.1). NCBI lineage: Eukaryota > Metazoa > Chordata > Aves > Accipitriformes > Sagittariidae > Sagittarius > Sagittarius serpentarius. The sequence goes on along the minus strand of JAVKLA010000047.1, from coordinate 20,387,385 downwards.
GAATTGTCAGGATCTTTTTACTAATCCTTACAGTGGAAAAACACAGAAGTCATCAATGTACTGGAAAACTTCAGGGCAGAATTTAAAATGTTTCAGCAATGATGTCATGTCACATATTATTAATGTACCATGAAGTGGGCAATCATTACCTGTGTTACATTTTGAAAAAATGTGATTCTCTCAGCCTCAGATTGTGAGGTGAATGTAATACTAAGTATATCAGACTTTCCAAATTGAAAACACATCGATTAAGCTACAACAGCTGTGAGATGAGTGTATATTCATTGCCTTTATCTTATGGATGGAAAAAACCCCAAACCCACAGTCAGAAAAGTTAGACATGTATTTGCAAGAGGATAAAGTCTTCCAAAAGACTTCATCACAGAATCACAGGATCAGCGACAAAGTTCCTGTGATTGCCGTAGTTTTTAGTTCTGACATCAGAAATGAAAAACTGCTGCATACATTCAGATACGACAAGCCAGTTGTGATGTGTTTTGTATAGAGAACAAACCCTCTATACACAGGAAAAAAAAAAAAAAGCCAAACCCCACAACTCACAGGTGACTTTACATCATTGGTTATACCACATCAGCTTGTTTGTATGCCGTGGTGCACCTTCCTTCCATTAGTTCATTAATTGTTTGTAGGGTTTTTTTAAAGTTTTTAACTCCTGCATATGAAATCACATTAGCTCCATAACTTGAATGAAAACAGAGTTCTTCACCTTCTACTTTGTAATTCCCTTCTCTTCCCCCCCGTAGATTTTTCTCAATGAAAAAAGTGAACAATCTGTTTTCTAAATATACTCTGGAATTTACACTGACATTATATCACAGACCATTTCCTGGGTTTAGTCATCTGACAAAAAGTAGAAAGAAAGTAAGACACCACATGTTGTCAGGACTAGTTAAAAAAAGAACAACAGAAAAACAAGCAAATGGTTAGTAAACAAAGAAGAGTACAGATGTTATGTCACAAAAATGTCTGCATCAATTGCTTAATTACCCTGTATAAGATACACACCACTGTTGTTGGCTGATGCAAAAAAAATTCTCAGAAAAGTGTTCGATATTGCAAGAAAAAAAATGCCCATTAGTGTGTGTAATGCTCTCCAGACTGTAAACTGAACATAGAAATTCAAACACATTCTCTTCTCAGAAACAGGGAAAGAGGAAGAGTGGTTGAAAATGTTCTAGATGTTTTCTGTCAGTGATGGTCTTTGCCCTTTTTGCTAACCTGTCTTGCCCTAGTACTTAATTCTGTTCTACCGCAATTTGCAACTTGCAGAAAATAAATATAACAAGGTCGTGATCTCTGGAGGGCTCTTTCTTGGCTAGATGACTGGCACACTTTAGGAATACTAACACTCTTTCCTCCCTCAACCCTGCTTTTTCTTTCACTCAGTTCTTCCTTTACCTCTTCACCAGCTGTTGGCGTTGAGAGTTCATAAAACTACAGGACTGCTGCTGTAGACATTGAAAACTATGATCTAGACAACTGTCTTAAAAGCATATAATAAAGGAATTAAATTTGAGTTCCTTTTAGTTGACCTCTGCTGTTTAGACTTTCAGGATAGACCTGGGTTACTGTTTTATTTACAGAAAGTGGTACTTCAGAAAATGGCTTTGTACAGTATTTATGAATTGCACTGTCATGTTCTGCTCTTTTTTGTGTAAATCTTTCTGATGTTGTTGTTGTTAGAATGGGTGAATTGAACTGTTTCACTGAAATATTTATGTGAAAATTCCATTAAAAAATGCCCAGTCATCTTTAATGCAGCCAGAGCTTCCATAGCTGTCCCAGTGTCATTGAGCTGCAACATCGCATCTCCAAAGACAGTGAGGGAAGCTCCCAGGCGTTCTCGCACGCATGCACCCATGCAGCACTAGGGTGAGTCTGAAGTGGGTGCGGAAAGGCAGTTCCAGGTTATAGCCCATCTTTCCTTAGGTGAAGTACTAGAGACCTCCTTCTGTCCTGGTCATTCCCTGATCCTACCCCACAGGTGTTCTGAGTGCTGTTCGTCATATTTCTTGCAAGTCACCCATATACTGCGCTGGAAGGATCCTGTTGATGATTCTGTGTATATGATCCAACAGAGAATACGAAGCTCATTAAAATGAGAGCGCCATCACGGATGCGTGTAGGAGAATTAGAAAACACAAATAATAAACACATTCACCTCACTGTGATTTAATTCTCTTATTTTCCTTTTCACACGGTACACTGATCTTCATTTTTTTCCTTTGTCCTTTTAAAGCACACCTGGAAAGCCAGAATGAGACATTCTTCTAGTGATTAACTGGTAACGAGACGAAACTGTGGATAAAAGTTTTTGAAACTGTCTTCTGATTTCATACATCTCTGTTCTTGAGTTGCAATGTAATATTCCTCAGAAAACCATGTTTTCAGAACGTTGAACACTTCTTCTCATAAAGAGGCCTTAATATGGCTATTGGATCCCCTCAAGGTGCATTTATTTGTGCATGAGAAAATGAAAACGTCCAAAATCAAAGAGAAAGCAAAGACTAAGCTGTGACTCTGAGAGTTGCAGTTTGGTTGCTGCTTCTGTCTGCCCAAGAAAAGAAGGATGCAGTGGCAGTCATTTTATAATATGGTTTTTTTCCTCCTGTGCATCTCTTTCAGATATGTTGGCTACTGCAGATGCAGAATCTGTTTGCACTTACGATTCTGTTGCCTTCATTTCAGGGGAGTTAATGATCTGGTGTTGAGTGATTTTCACAGCTATGTATCTGCTGACAATACCCCTCCCTGGCTTGCTGTGGAAGAATGTACACCAGGCCAGATAGAATCTGTTGTATACCGAGCTGAAGTCAGACCAGTAAATTACTGTACACTGTGCAGTAATATAAATTGTAGGTGATTCATGAAACAATTTTTTCATGTAAATAAGAGGTGTATTTCTTATAATCACATCTGTCAGTAATTTACTGTTCTGCACCAATAAACATTTAGATATTCTCAAACAAGAGAAGTAAAATTTACAATTTATGAGCAACCATGCATTTCAGAACAAAGCTAAGAGTTAAGGGACCAGATTATGAATCTTTTGCTAATACTGCAAAGTACTTATTTCTGGAAGTGAAAAGGTCTTCTCAGCTGAGTAGGTGCACACAGGGGTAGAGCCTATGTTGTTTAAGTAATGTCAGTCTGCCCCTGCAATTTTAAAAGTTATTATACAGTTAATGAAGACTAGCGAGTCATGATTTGACAGAAGTCTTTTGCTCTGCAGCTGACACTAACTTGCCAAAAGGTGCTTGATTAATTACAGCATTGTAAGATAATGCATTGTGAGCCCATACCAGGCAAATTACTCTTCACGGAGCACTGACAGCATGTCTCTCTTCCACCTATGTAATTTATGCTAAGTGTAACAGTCACTGGAAACACACAGCCCCTGAAAATTAAAGCTGCAAAATAACAAACACAAAGCAAACTAGATTGCAAGCTTGAAACCGTTTCTCATGGGCTGTAATTATAATCACACATCAATCCTCCAGGCTAGACCACAGCCTCTAGAAGGAATAACATGCCATGGAAAATCCAGTGCAAAACTTCATTATCTGTCAACTAGAATAAAACATACTTCACCCTGTCTGATTGCCATTGTTTCATTTTTCATGTATTTGACAGACACAACAGTGCATACCTTGCAGCAGTCTTTGTATGTTGTGATCTGTGATGTGTCTGCACTGGTTTCCAACATCTTTCTACTGTGAGGCTTCTATTTTTAAAATAAAATGTAATGGTAACTGCTGTACTTTCATAAGTAAGAAGCTTCTGTAATTCAGCATTAAAAAAACCAGGAAATATATTGTTATGACATCTTATCATCACCTATTTTTCTAGCAAGCTGGACTGACCTGCCCAATGCAAAAGGCAAGAGTGAAGTCCAGTGTATTCAAAGCTGCTAAAATAATGTTTAAAACCTCTAGAAACTAAAAAGGATCAGACATCCCTTATTTCACTATTATTAGGAAACATAATTTTTTTCTTAGATGGCCTAAGCAGGAGTAGACCCTTGGGGTGAAGCTGGAGTACTACTTTTTTTGGTAATGAATGACTTCTTTTCATGAAGTACATCTGGATACCAAGAACCATATTATTACTAGTCATAGATAATAATTTGTTCAGGGTGAGGTGTCTGGAATATGGTAATTGAGCAGGAGCAAATTTTGTCTGAGATCACGAAACAGCCATATCCTCACTGGGTGTCTAGAGACTTTTCACCACTGAACTCTTTTACGGTGAAAAGATCCAAAGCCACGACTAGTAAAAAAATGCTTAGATATGCTTTATAAATGAAAGATTGTTTTCTCAGATGAGAACACCCAGAAAAAGTGTAAAGGACCTGGGAAAGGAAAACATAACCAACAAAAAAACCCCATCAGACATCCAAACAAAGAGACAGAGAGAAATGAGATTTTGCTCTAAGATTATCCAGTGTATCAGTGAGTTTACTGAAATTAATTTATCTCAGATCTTAGACATTGGCAAAATTCTTTAACATGAAAATTAAAGAACTACACTGCATGTAAAATGTTTCTGAACCCGCCTGAATTGACAAGCCACTGTTTTGTGCTCCAGAAACAACAGATATTGTTCTAACAATGAGTACCTGCCTTCCTAAGAGGTGTAATTGTCCATTGTGTCACTGGGAAGGAGAATCTAATGGAAATATTTGAGTGAATTAAATAACTTTGCCTAGTATTAAATCCAAGCAAGTGGTCAACGAAGGCAAATAGGAGAGAAAGGTTAAATAAAATGTGGGCCTAACCATTGCATAGAGATGAATTTCACAACCACTCAATCCTTGCAGAAAAACAAGTAAACTCCTTTCTAGAGATGACGACACAGTACTGTAGTTATACTCCTGTGTTCATTATGTTCAGGTTATAGTCTCCAGCTAATATAGCATTGGTGATAAAGTGTCATGTAACATTATCACATTAACAAAATTATGCATTTGCTAATGTAGACCAGAAATCGAAATAAAGTATCCCAGGAAAAGCACAGGGATTATGTGCTACAAATGTATATTTCGTGGGGTTTTCTTAATTGATACAGCAGTGTTGGCAAAGTTTGTCATTAAAACCCCACCCTGGATATTTTAACCTTGTGGAGGTCTTCAATTAATGGGGCTGAAATTTCCTACCTTTTTTCCCCCTGGGAATTTCAACACATATGATTCATAATAAAAATGGATAAATAAAAGAAATAACTCAATATTTAAAGCTATGCATGATTTCCTGGAACTGCCATGGTCTGGCAGCTGAAATTTGTCACAGGCATAAACCTCACCGAATAATAATCCACAGTCTTGTTTTAGGAAGAAAATGTTTTTGTCAGCATCTGGGGATCTGAGAACTGTGGTCTATGCATACATATGATAATAGCTTTTGACTGTGCTTTAAGTGAAAATGACTGGCTCAGAAGCAACGTTAGCATAGGACTACAATTGGAAAGACAGCTAATGAGAAATATTCACACCACTGGACAGAAGAAGAATTTCTCTTTACATGTTAGATGTGTATTTGGAGCAAGTGTGGATGTCCTTTTTTGCAGAACTATGTGGCAAAGTTTACTTGCAGACTAGTTTTATCAAGTTGCATATAAAATTGCCGATGTGGCCATGTACTGGTCTCACCCACAAGAAGAAATTAATTTATTTTTTATTCTTTTTAAGCAGGTGTCTGATAATAAGATACTTCTGTGATATGTAACCAGGTCATGCAAAAGTGTGATACTGAAGATTTGCTAGAAGTTATTACCAAATTTCAGCTCATGTACTCCTTTCTCCGTGTTTCTCTCATTTCCACTAACTCAGGGACTGATGGAATTGCAGTTTGAAAGTAGGACGACAACATTTGGAGGAACAGGATTTCTGAAAGGAGATTCAGCTACCATCTTAGACAAGATCTCTAGAAGATGTGGAAATGGAGATCTACTTGTATAGCTGTGTATGCTTTGTCAGAAGGGACTTGTACCTGCAAGTTGCACAAAGGCACCTTTGATGGCACCTTTGGCTCATATTATTTTAAATGGAGAAAGGTAGCCAAAAAGACTTTTAGCATGACTTCAATAAAGCAAGCAAGATTTTGTGAAGAAGAGAAAGAGAGGGGTCACAGAAATGACAAGTTACTCACAAAGATGCCATGAATCTCAGGGAAAAATTGTTCAGTTTACATGGTTTAAATCCAGTCAACGCCAAAACTTGATTTCTTGATTTATGAATAGCACATAATTAACAAGCAATCAGTGAACAATACTTTCAAGATCAATATCTGCAATGCAACAGATAAACCACACCACAGGACTCTTATAAAATCATAGAATCATAGAATTGCTTAGATTGGAAAAGACCTGTAAGATCATCTAGTCCAATTGTTTAACCTGGCACTGACAAGTCCCCCACTAAATCATGTCCCTAAGCACCACATCTACATGACTTTTAAAAACATCCAGGGATGGGGCCTCCACCACTGCCCTGGGCAACC
>JAVKLA010000047.1:20338989-20375849 GCA_034782735.1 Sagittarius serpentarius | reverse complement strand
TCATGATGTTCACATGGGCCCACTTCTTGAGCTTGTCCAGGTCCCCCTGGATGGCATCCCGTCCCTCAGGTGTGTCAGCCACAACACTCAGCTTGGTGTTGTCCGCAAATTTGCTGAGGGTGCACTCGATCCCACTGTCTATGTCACTGACGAAGATATTAAACAGTACTGGTCCCAGTACAGACCCCTGAGGGACACCACTTGTCACTGATCTCCATCTGGACATTGAGCCATTGACCGCTACCCTCTGGATGCAACCATCCAGCCAATTCCTTATCCACTGAACAGTCCATCCATCAAATCCATCTCCCTCTAATTTAGAGAGAAGGATGTTGTGGGGGACTCCGTCAAAGGCCTTACAGAAGTCCAAACAGGTACATCTGTAGCTCTTCCCTTATCCACTGATGTAGTAAACTTTAAGTAAACTAGTGTTTCTTCCTCTCTCTTTGATTTGGTTAATTGCAGTTTGGAATACTACCTATACCATCTTTATGCTCATATGACAAACATTTCATCTTAAACTGCCTTTGCATTTAAGGGGGTTGGCACATGTATTGCAAGGACCGCCGAAGTCCGGAAGTCCTTCTACATGTGGAAGGAAGTACTGACCAAAACCAACAAGAAAATTAATATAAAACACTTTTCAAAATTAATTTAGTTTAAAATCTCTTCCTGAGTTGCAAAAGTACAAATACTTGCCTAGCTTTATTAACTTTCAGTATTTCTGAACTCATATTGTAAAAAAGCATCAAACTGCATCTTAAAGTTTTATGATATCTGAGTTATTAAATGCTTGAAAAATGTGCTTTATAATGAAAGCACCGCCACAGCCCAGCCTTCAGCAACATGCATACTGTGCTGTAATATCTATCAAATTACTGAAAATTGTGGTGTTCTGATTTTCTTGGTATTGTGAAATAGAAGTAATCTGTAAATTTATTTCCAACAGCACCCGTGCTCTTGATGCTTCATCTCTTCATTATACAAGAGATCTGAGCTGGAAAATACTAGGACAACATATTTATTAGTCTTTTAATTATATTCTGTGAAGGTGTTTGGTATCAAGAGAAAAGCAAAGCCTGTTTCCACTGTGAGCATCCCTAAGTGTATCAAGGCTTTTAGAATTTCTACTGTAATATATGTCAATGAGATCATAAAGAGAAAAAGAATTGTCAGGCCGTTTTTCTTTCATTGTTACTTCCTTGCTTCTCTTTCTAGTTCTCTTCCCTCTGTCTGATTCCAAAGTGTAAAAATATGCTAAAGTACTGATACTTGACCAAAAAAAGAAGAAAAAAGATTATCTGGAAAAATCAGCTTGGAAATCTATAGACATTGTTGATAATAGAAGATATCCCTAATAACTGTTCTATGTCCTCAGTGCTTGGAAGTCAATATGTGTGTGTGTGTTCTCACATATAATAAAGCCTTTTATTATGCTAATTTATGCCTCCATTTCATCATTTGGACATGTTTTTCTTCTTTTTCTTCTGTTTTGCCTATGTTGTGTTGTTTTCTACATTCCTCTTTTCATGTTTTTAACTTTTTTTTAACATGAGATGCGGAGCCACAATTATTCCTTTGAATTTACGCGAATGGGAAAGGTGTGCTGACAAAATACTGCTAACTACCAGAAGGTATGCAGGCTATTTTTGTGATGAAACCAATGAGTTAAAAGAAAATCAGATACATGTTATAGCATAACAAGGGATCTTTAGCAATACTGAAGGATTTAAGAGCAAAAATTCTTTTAAAAACTTCATTCTCAAAAATTATTTGAAATAATCAGTGTGTTAATGCATGAAAAGCAGATTATACAAAATTAGGCCAACACACAGCTTCAATGCTAATAGTAGCATGCCTGGCCAACACTGCTGTGACTTAGGTAGCTCTACCCTGCTCTATAGCCTTCAGCTCTCCTGCAGTCTTCTAGACCAGACAGTGCAGGGTACAATAAGGAAAAGCTGAATAAAGACCCCACTCAGTGGCAGAAATAACTAAAACAGGGATGCTGTTCGCACTTTAGCGAAACTTCATCAGCTTTAACTGTACTTTTTTGCCTTGGGCTGACTTCTCTCCAGACCTGCCCTGTTTCTTCTTCTCTGCTCCTTTCATACTCTCTTCTTCACCATTATACTCATCTCTCTTCTGTCCTCCTCATCTCCTTCCCTACAATATCTTTCTCTCTACTACTCCCACTCATTTCTTTCCTTCTCAGTGACACACTCTAATTAAACTCTTCTCCCCTCACCAAAAATTCAGAAAGTGCTCTCAAAAAGGTAGCATCTCTTCCCTAACATTGTCCTCCTCCTGTCTACTTTGATAGCAAGCTGTGTGAGATATAGGTTGTCCATTATGCTAGTGTGTACATTGACTACCACAGGGGAGATGCTGTCATAATAAAACCGATTAACACCTCTGCAGCAGCAATAAATTGGCTCTCTGCTACTAAGATACTTATGAGGGACAGAAAGGCTAAACAGGTGGCTGAGGAGATATCCTGGAAAATGTAATGAGGAGAGGCTATCCTGGAAGGAAAAATACCACCCCTCCAAAAAAACCCAAACAAAACTCCAAAAGCATTATGGAATGGAGATTGTTACAATTTCCTTTTTGTTATATCATATTTTATGAGATTTTATGATTAGGACTGATTACAGAAGAAGATTCAGAAACACAAACAAAACCTAAGAAAAATGTACTTGGCCTCAAATTATTTCTCAGTCATTTTTGCTTTGACTAGGTATATGTTCTGGCATTAAACCAGATGTGTTTACATGGACCTTCTTGAAATCCCTCCATTCTTTTAATCTCTGGGGTAAAGCAAAAAATTTTTTGTTGTAAGTTAAGAGTATTTATATAAACCATGAAAAAAGTTATATTTTTATTTTGTTTGGGATGTATTTTTTTCCTACTGAGTTAAATTCATTAAAAAAAATCTTCCATGCAATCAGGGCATTAATTTTTAATGAATCCAATTTTAAATTCTGTGTAGAAGAAAACAATTTTAGAAGACTATAAGGCTTGGTCTTAATTATAGTGCTTTGTCTAGAATGGCAAAAAATACAGTTTTTTACTTCAATATATTCATTTTTTAAAAAAACAGAAATGTATTTTAGTATTTTGCAAACAATATCATGGAAACAGAATAGTCACAATATTTATAACGGAAGCATCATAGATAGCACCGTGGTCTCTGTTAAGACCATGAAGGGGTTTGTATCTAGAAAACATCAGGTTAAATCAGGTTACTTCAAGGTATTATTGATAGGAATCCAGAAAACTGAGATATTTAAGTTACTAGACATTCATGAAAATTTTGGTCATTGGATTTTAGCTTTTATTTGCAGCATAAGGAGCAGTTGTCCCCCTCCTCAATTCCTTCACTTCTCTTCTGAATTTTCTCAGTGAAATGCCTATTGTCACACCCTGCAATGCACAGGCTGGGCCACAAAACAGGCCACAAAAAGACCTGTGAAGTGGTTATCAGCAGTGAGGCAACAGCAAGTAGCTACCTATATTCCAGTCTTCAGTGACTTGAACTGTTGATTAGCAGTGTTTGGACATCTCCTATTAAAAAGTAATAATTTCACATTCTTTTCCACTTTGGTTTGTCCTCATATTCTAATTATTTTTCTCTAATATGTGCCAGAGAAACACTTTTTCCCTTTCTCTGCGGCTTTTTGCCATCTAATTGATGACTCTTTGATATTAGAGCTACTGTACTAGACAACGGTGCTACATTAGAGAGCTACATTCTATAAGGTGAATACTTTGTGTGGTCAAGAACCTGTTCTCAGGGCAAAACTGGAAGAATCAGGCTCATATTTGAAGTTGTAATTTTTTCCAGGCTCCAGTAAGTTATCTTAGAAAACTAAAGCATATGGTATCAAGCAAATCTTATTTCATGTTTTCCAATGCAAAAGGAAAAGTAAGTTTTATTCTAACTTCTGAGACCCCACTGGCAACAGAGATCTTATGCAGAGCTATCTGGAAGTCATTTACAGTCCTCACAGGGGGTCTGTCTGCAGCCTTAATTTCATATCTGGGCCTCACTGTATCAGCTTATGCCTCTTAAATGATCTTCTGATAAACTCAAAACAAAGAAACTTTTGCACAATGAGCAAGTTGTAACATTTTTGGGAATGATTGCTCTTGCTTGAGATTGTGTTGTAGGGAGGTTAGGGGAAAACTACTGTTACTACATTACGTTAGTTACAGATTGTGCAGGTAAAGTTTGACTGAAAAATTAACTAGTATTTGGATGTCTTAATATGGTTGTAGGTGTTTTTCTTACACACTCTGTCTGAGGACAGAACTTTGAGTTTTAACAACAGAAACAAATGTATTCACATAAAAATCCTTGGCACAGCTGAAAAATCTCTCTTTGTGGGATTCCCCCCCCCCCCCCCCAAAAATATTCCTTCCCCCTTTTAAACTAACTTTCCTACAAAGAAAAAACATTACACATTGTTTTGTTTGGTCCTCTCTTAACAGTAATGACATGATGAGTATTACGATGTTGTTATTTGTATTATATTGGTACTTAACAGCAAATTGAAATAGATTTGTTTCAGTTCAGAATAACTCATCATTCTTTAAAGAGCTTGCAAAGTAAAAAAGCTGAACTAAAAAGGGAGAAATGAGTATAACCAGCCAGGAGGTGTCTGTTTGCAAACAGACACATAATGTTTTTAATGGTACAGAATTCATCCATCAAAGTACTTAGCAGATACATGGGGACATAAAAACAGAAAAAAAGCACCTCAGACACACACATGGTTGTAGGTAAAGCTGTAATGGGAAAGAGTAAATCTATTAGTATTGGTTTCTTTTATAAAAAAACAGTAAAAAATAGTTTTATTCTGAACCAATTTTTAAGACAAGTGATTTATACATAGACATGTCAAGAAACGTATTTCTAGTATGTTTACATCAACACCTGGAGTTTCTTTCTCTTTATTTTAACTTTCTCATAAGTCTCTAAGTGAGTACATTTGGAAGGATTCTAGACTTTCTGTTTTTAGATGGTGGAGTTAAATTAATGTTCAAGTACAAACATACATATATATGTTATATATATATATAAAAAAATTACTTTTTGCATTCAAAACGCTGATTGAACCATTGTCTGAAGAAAGTAAGCAAGACAGTTTCTGTGTGTATCTCCAAATGGAGTCATGTATGATGGCTGAATGCTACAGGGAGCTGCTATAACTTTGATAAAGATGACACTCATTAGTTGGGATATAGTAACACCATAATTTGATTTAGTGCTTTAGTAAAGCATTTGGCCCTGGCTGCAGGTGGAGGATTTTGTGGCAGTTCTGTGGCAGAAGTCCTTCTGTTCTGGGTTGCCATAGGGCTACATGTGTACACAGGGATGTGCCTGTGCCTCTTTGACTTGCACATGTACCTTACGCCACTTCATGCCTGATTCTTCCCAGCCATACAACAGTGTTGTCAGTCACCTGTCCAACACAGAGGTCACATTCACAATGCTCAAGTCCAGGCTGCAAATTTAGGAGCTGCTTTTGCTATCTAGGCAGTTTTCTCCACTGACTACATCATGCACCTATGCAATTTTTAGGAGCCAAAATTAGTAATGTGAATATTTCCCTTAGTTGGCTCCCTGCCTTTTAAACAAGGCTACTTTCCGTGGTATTTCTAGGAACATGGATCTCAAGCCCAACAAAGAGCATTTGGTTTCTTGCTCACCTTTTTAGTGGTAGCAGATTTTTCTTCTGAATTGTTGAGCAAAACCTAGAATTTCCAATAACACAGCAAGTGGAAGCTAGACCCAGATGGTGGTAAGTTAATAAAATTATTTGCCTTCTGCAAAATACTGTTTATTGGATACAGAGACACCTCCTTCTAATTTTTCTGCCATTGTTACAATGGTAATCATAAAGCTCCAGCCAGACACCAGTAGATAGTGGAAAGCATAAATAAACAAATAATATTTTAAAGTTATTTACCAGATGAAAGGTAGAATTTTTATTCTAAGTCTTGTTCTTGTAAAAAAAAATTAATTAAAAAATACTAATAAACTTTCCTTTTTATTATGTGTAGTTACTCCACTGATAGATGTTTTTCAAATGTACTAGTTCTTTATGAAAACACATTTTTACCCAACAAGCATAGTTAGATGCCATAAAGTAAAATAAGCAGAGTTTAGGAATATTTTTTTTAGTTTGTTCTTTTCAAGGAATTGGTTTGTTTGGTTTTTTTCTCCTTTTGTAATACGGTTTAGTGGGGGACTTCTCAGTGCTAGGTTAATGATTGGACTAGATGATCTTATAGGTCTTTTCCAATCTAGACAATTCTATGATTCTATGTAATTATTAAAGTAATTCTAGTTAAAATAACTCATATATGCTTTTCTCTCTCAAGTTCAGATATTAAAAAGATGTAGAATGACTGTGATTTATTCATAGTGACAGTGTAAGAACTGATATACTGTCTAGTCTATGGAAACATTAAAATATTTTTTCTAATTTTGTCAATACAATTAATGCAAGACTTAAATTGCCACAATAAATCAGCAGATGACACAGGACTAAAACATATTCTGTTCAAGTGTGATACTTCAGAACAACTTTCCCTAAAGCACACTTAATGTTATAAATGACCATTTCTCAATTAAGCTGACAGTAGATTATGAAGGTTCATTATGCATAACAGAGATTTTTTTTAAATCCTGCATGAGTGGAAAAGAAACCTTTGAAGAATAATTTACACATTAAAACAAAGGACTTAGGGAGATTGCCTGGCATTAATTAGAAAAAGGACAGTCAATTATTAGACCAAAAATAGTTTTAGGAAACAATAAATCAGTTTTTTTCAGTGGAGTTAGAATAGTCCAGAACCCCCAAACTTCATGTACCCTTTGTAGTGATACTTACCAAGAACCTGTGGACTCAAACTTAAGCAAAAATTATTTGTTTGGTTACAGCTATTATTAATTTATAAAATAAACAATAAGATAAGTGCAAAGTTATAGAGAGTTAGGAAAAAGAGAAAACTCTAGACATACATTGTAATAAAACTCCATCTTTCTTGTATGTACACTGCTGTTTTAGTCATCATCATACATCATAATTAACAAGTTTACACTGGAAATATTAAAAAACCCTAATTTTGCTTACTTGGTAATTTTCATGAAAATATAAGAATTTTTACTAATTAAAAACATTTCCAATTAGCTTATAAGAATTTGGGGAATTTAACTCCTCATGCAAAGTACCCAAGACTTTTGTTTTATTATACATAAACAGTTCAACATACCAGTATGACATATAGGCTGTCCAGAGTTTTCCCAACTTTTTGTTCCTATTTCATGTGCTTCTGAGCAATATGCATGACAGTAACATTATCTTGCCTCCTGTGCTTGTTGATGTTGACTATTGCTTGTAATGCCCTGAAAGGTTTTTGGGCAAGGCTGGGGGGGAGATTTATTTGTTTTTATTTTCATACTCCAAGTTTTAATGTTACAGTGATGCTATGAACACAAAGCTCTCGCACTGCCATGCCACCTCCCACAGCTTGCTGGGCTGAGCGTGCTTTCTATAGGCGGAAACTTTGACTGATAGATTGATCTGATCCATTACGTAAACAGACAGTCTTAAACTATGTGTTTTGAGTTTGTTCATACATTTTCTATTTGTCCCATGCCAATATGGAGTTGTAAAAAAACCAGGCTTTACAATTTATAATTTAGATTTTGACATTCGGAAAAGTTGTTGACTTTTCATTTTTCTTCCTTCCCTCATCCCAGGACTACAATTTGGTAAGTCTATATTTCCCAGTGGATAGATAAAGAGATAGCTACCGTCCATCATTATTACAATGCAGTACCACTGTCAGCCAGAAGTGTTATGAAGTGGCAAATATTTATCTAAACTGCAAGGAAAGTATCAGTCTCAGCCTAACATTTGCCAGAATTCGGATTATTACATTCCCAGGTATTTTTTAAAATATATTTTCAGACAGGGATCTTAAAAAAAAAATTTACTTCTTTTTTTGACTTGCTTCTGTGAACTATAGATTAGACAGCCGTCAACAAAGAGTGTTTGGTTAATTACTATTATTTCACTGAGAAGGATTAAACGATTTATGTTATTTCTAACAACAATAAAGTTAAATTTAATCAGATTAACCTAATGCTTCTCACCAACACTATTATCTTTCTACTAGTGGCCTGTATTGTTTCAGAATTGCAGGCTACTGCAATGCAACCTTTCATTTAGCTTATAAAATGAAACACCTATCTGTGATTACATAATTCCATTTTGGCATTATACAATAAAATAGTATTAGAAGTGATGTAAACTCTGAAAGATAAGCCTATATATGAGGTCTTTTGGAGACACTCAGGAATAACCTAATACCTATATGTATTTTGTCAGGCTTTTTTAATATATCTGATACCTTGTGGGGAGGAGGTCACAACCTGAATGGGTTGCTGTTGTACATCCAGGCTTTAGAGATGTTTAAGCATATCTCCCATACGAATTTTGTTTCTCCAGAACATGAATGGGTGAGAAGGACACAGTTATGACACAAGACTTTGAATGCTCCTGATAAAAGGGTGCCTCTCACTGGCACATCTGCTGAGTCTGTCTCTGCCCTGAGAAGCGTTATGACCAGGGGGAAATGGTTCAGTGCTAAATTTGCTTAAAAACCCCTGCAGTTTAAAAGAGCATACAGATACACAGCAAGCAGTTTCAGAACCCAGGGTGACTTCTAAGACTCCCCTTCCTTTGCAGCTGCCTTTGAAGCACCAGAGGCTCGCAGATTTGGCAAGTGAAGGGTGGCATGGGAGCTCCCAGCTGTGCAGTCATGGATTTACTTATCCAGGGATTGTACCTGAAGCCTTGGATGGGGAAAGGAAAGCCTGGGAGGAGGCAGAGGTTACTCCAACTGAAGGCTTGGTTTTCCTTACCTTGACAGCAGCAGAGACCAGAGAGCTTCTTTGCCTCCAGAGTGGCCCTGAAGTCAACAGCTTACATTACCCCTCTTATATTCATGTCTGTCCTGTAACATTTTACTACTATCTATATCTATTCTTGCCTTGGGAAATTTGCAGGCATTAATGGACCTTCAAGGAGTAATTACATCTGGCTGTCTCATATCCTGAATGAGTGAATATAACTGCCTCAGTCATTGTAGGGAAAAAAAAAAACCAACCAAAAAAACCCAGACAGATTGTCTTCATGTTTTAAATAATGGCTTTAAAGAAAAAAAAAATCTCTGCCAGAGCCCTTCTGTGAGGACTGGAAATAGGACTGTTCAGAAGGTTTTGCCTGCTACATTCTCAGTCAAGGCAGGTTCATGTACTTGAGAACAGCAAGATCCAAAGTGCTCAGCAGTCTTCAGCGCTGAATACTTGCTTGGTCCTCTGCCCAACATGCTGGCTGTGTGGATCCCTTTTGGAGATGGCTAATTTCCCCAGACACAGTGTGCCCAGGCACAATGCACAAAGCTCTGGGCTCCCAGGACAGGGGACAGCAATACAATAGTTAAGGATTTTGGCACTTTAAGGTTAAGGCTTTCAGCACTGAAAAATAACTTGTCCCTCTAGCAGTCCTACTAGATTGAATCCCAAGCTACAGGCTCACGGCCTTGATGAGTTCCAGTGGGTTAAAAATTACACACTGACACTATTCACTGCTTTCAGATTCTTTTTAAGTTTATTGATCAAGGGCGCTCAGTGAGGTTCAACTGTTGCTTTCCATTGCTTTGTTACAAGGCAGCCAATGTCAACAAGCAAACAACGAACTTGTTCTTGAAGTACAAGTAAGGGTGGGGTTTTTTTCAGCTATATTTTTTTCATAGGGTATTTCATTAAAACGGTCATTAGGGAGACAGATGATCAAAGCTGATTCTGCCTTGGCCTTGAGAGTTTATTTTCTTTCTGTTCGCAGGCAGTTCAGAAAATACACTGGAACCTTATTATCCTGGACCTCACGAACATGAGTCTCAGCTAGCTGAAACCTCATCTAACTAGCTGCCTTCTCTACTGCTCCTGCAGCTGTTTGCTGATTACAGTAGTTGTCACATTTAGTATATAAACTTTAAAGTATTTTTTTTAATATTCTGTTAAAATGCTCTTTTTTGGTAAAAAAAAGTAAAGAAATCACATGATATATTTGAGGAATATGCACCTGTATGAATAGTTACCTCACTGGGCCTATGTAAACTATGACAGGGTACAACAGAGCTGTAATAAGGGATGAACATTGTGAGTAGTTGTGGGGTGCCCATCTTGCCCACATGGCCTCAGTACCAGCAGATGGTAAGATAGGAACAGGAGCGTAACCTCTGAGTGTGAGTGGAGAACCAAAACTGTCTGATATATGGGGGTGTATGCCTCAAAACTGACCATGCTGAAGAGGAAGACAGCCATCAGCAGGATTAAACAGTTACAAGGGAATTACCAAGGTGGAGGAGCCTGGACCCACAGCTGTTGTGGGTATGTGTATGTGTGGGTGCACACAGCTCTGAGTGTGCTGATGGGATTAGAGCTTTTGAGGATTAGCTACAACAGATGTTCAGAAATTTGTAAAGGGTTACTGATGGGTTTTAAGTGTTCTGTAGCATGGTTTATCTGTTATATTGCAGATACGGATCTTGAAAGTATTGTGCGCTGATTGCTTGTTGATTCTTTGCTGCTAATAATTCAAGAAACTGCTTTCACAGCACCACAGGATCGCATAATGGTTGAGGTTGGAAGAAACCTGCGGAGGTTACCTGGTCGAACCCCTTGCTCAAGTAGGGCCACCTAGAGCAGGTTGCCCAGGACCATGTCCAGATGGCTTCTGAATATCTCGAAGGATGGAGGTCCCAAAGCCTCTCTGGGCAACCTGTGCTGGTGCTCTGTGACCCTCACAGTGAAAAAGTGTTTTCTGATGTTCAGAAGGAATCTCCTGTGTTTCCGTTTGTGCCCATTGCCTCTTGTCCTGTCACTGGGCACCACTGAAAAGAGCCTGGCTCTGTTTTCGATGCACCTTCCCTTAAAGTATTTATATACATTAATGAGATTCCCCCCCCCCGCCATCTCTTCTCCAGGCTGAACAGTCCCAGCTCTCTCAGCTTTTCCTCATATGTGAGATGCTGCAGTCCCTTAATCACCTCTGTGGCCCTTTGCTGGACTCTCTCCAGTATGTCCATGTCTCTCTTGTACTGGGGAGCCCAGAACTGAACACAGTATTCCAGATGTGGTCTCACCAGTGCTGAGTACAGGGGAAGGATCACCTCCCTCAACCTGCTGACAGCCCCCACCTAATGTAGCCCAGGATATTGCTAGCCTTCTTTGCTGCAAGGGCTCATTGCTGACTCATGTTCAGATTGGGTGTCCACCAGCTTGACATTCCTGCAAAGCTGTTTTCCAGCCAGTCAGCCCCAACATATACTGCTGCATGGTGTTATTCCTCCCCAAGTGCAGGACTTGACACTGCCCTTTGTTCCACTGCATAAGGTTCCTGTCAGCCCATTTCTCCAGCCTGTTGAGGTCTCTCTGGATGGCAGCATGACCCTCTTGTATCATGTCATCTTCCAACTTTGAGTTGTCTGCAAACTTGCTGAGGGTATACTCTGCACTATCATCCAGATCATTAATAAAGGTGTTAAACAGGATTGGACCCAGTATTGACCCCTGGCATACACCACTATTTTCTGGTCTCCAACTAGACTTTGTGCCACTGATCACCACCCTCTGGGCCTGGCTGTTCAGGCAGCTTTCAGTTAACCTGTTTGCACATTCAGCCCATACTTCATCAGCTTCTCTATGAGACTCTTACCAGACACAGTGACAAAAGCTTTACTGAAGTCCAAGTAAACAGTATCCACTGCTTTCCCCTCATCTACCAGGCCAGTAATTTTTTTCATAGAAGGTTACCTAGGTTATCTGAGGTTCAACAAGACTAGGTGCTGTGTCCTGCACTTGGGTCACAACAACCCCATGCAACGCTATAGGCTTGGGGAAGAGTGGTTGGAAAGCTGCCTGGTGGAAAAGGACCTGGGGGTGTTGGTCGACAGCCAGCTGAATATGAGCTGGCAGTGTGCCCAGGTGGCCAAGAAAGCCAATAGCATCCTGCCTTGTATCAGAAATAGTGTGGCCAGCAGCACTAGGGAAGTGATTGTCCCCCTGTACTGGGCATTGGTGAGGCTGCACTTAAATACTGTGTTCAGTTTTGGGCCCCTCACTACAAGAAAGATATTGAGGTGCTGGAGCAAGTCCAAAGAAGAGCAACAAAGCTGGTGAAGGGTCTAGAGCACAAGTAGTATGAGGAGCAGCTGAGGGAACTGGGGTTGTTTAATCTGGAGAAAAGGAGGCTGAGGGGAGACCTTATTGCTCTCTACAACTACCTGAAAAGAGGTTGTAGCAAGGTGGGGGTCGGTCTCTTTTCCCAAGTAACAAGTGATAGGACAAGAGGAAACGGCCTGAAGTTGATCCATGGGAGGTTTAGATTGGCTATTAGGAAAAATTTCTTCACCAGAAGAGTTGTCAAGCATTGGAACAGGCTGCCCAGGGAAGTGGTTGAGTCACCTTCCCTGGAGGTATTTAAAAGACATGTAGACATGGTGGTTAGGGACATGGTTTACTGCTGGGCTCGGCTGTGTTAGGTTCACAGTTGGACTCTATGATCTTTTTACAACCTAAATGATTCTATGATTCCATGATCAAGTTGGTCAAGCCTGACTTCCCCTTGGTGAAGCCATGCTGACTACTCTTCATCACCTGCTTGTCCTTCATGTGCCTGGAAATAGATTCCAGGATTAGCTGGAATCACCTGCCCAGGGATCAAGGTGAAGCTGACTGGCCTGTAGTTCCCTGGGTCCTCCTTCTTGCCCTTCTTGAAGACAAGAGTGACATTTGCATTTGCCCAGTTCTCAGGCAGCTCTCCCCATTGCCATGATCCTTCAAAGGTTATTGAGAGTGGCCTCACAATGACACCAACCAGGTCCCTCAGGACTTGTGGGTGCATCCCATCAGGGCCCATGAACTTATAAGTGTCTAATATCCTTAAGTCCAGTTTGCCTGTTTGATTTAAACCATGTGAACATAGCATTTTTTCCCTGCAGCACATAGTTTCTTGTGCATTTATAATTATAACTTGCATCACAATTATTTACTTATTTATCTGACCAGTGTTTTAAGTCAGTGCTCAACATAGAATGGAAGATACCATTGTTCTTTCCAAGAAAACCATGAAAAATTCTGTTTATTTGTTAAAGAGATTGACATTTAAAAGAAAAGTATGTAGAGATTTCTTTTAAAAATATAATTCAATATTAAATTATAGGCACTCCCAGGCTTCTATCTTAGTTAATCTGTTAAGGTATTTCAATGTGAACTTGTTTGTTCCAGGAAGTGCATATTGTACCATGTCAATTAAATAAAGAAATAAAATTATTTGACTTCAGCTCCTAGACTAAAGAGGAAAAAATACCAACCCATACCACAATGTGATTTTACATTATAGCTTTCCAACACAATTTTGGAAATGCACATAGTTTTGAATGTAATATTCAGTAAATTGAATAAGTAAGGACTAGGCAGCATGACTGTTCTCTAAACGATTTGAATTTTGTTGCTATTAATGTCAAGAAATAATGATTTCTTTTGCATTTCATCTATGATTGTTGACAAGATGTGTCCAGTTAATATCCTATAAATTGGGTGAAGCTGATTGATATTGAGTAGTGTTCATCTATATGAGCACAGTCACAGTTAGTCACAGTTAATAATTAGGGAAGTGTTAAATATTAATATTTTGTCCTTTTGAAATGTATCTTTAAATGAATTTTGGGTACTGTTTTGTGTATGCGTGCATGTTCTGTTTCTCCACATTTGCTGTTCACATGCCCTGCATGCTAAGCAGACAGTACTGACATTCAGTTATTTTCCTATTAACCATGTTTCTTTATATGTAGAAACACTGGGTGAAATCTCAACCATGGAAACAATTGGAAATAGAGGCTGCAACTTTCTTAATTAGTAAGAATAAATCACCAAGAAATTCCCAGTGGAGTTGCACCAGTATTGATTTTTCAGTATAAGAGTGAAGAGTTTTAAGGTCCCCAACAGGTCCTTCCTAAATCACTAATATCATCTGCCAGAACTGCAACACTGGAACATAAATCTCCTAGATAAGCCCTGTGCATGTCAAGAACAAGACAGAAAAAGGCCACCCAGCATATTGCAATAATGTTTTCTGGGGAAAGTTTCTTCCAAAACCTAGCACAGTGACCCATTGAATTCCTTGTGATAATCCAGTATGCCTGATTTAAAGAGGAGCTGAAAGACAGACCCAGGAATCAATGTCCCCTCCCAAGAAGCTGCCTACATTTATCCTGCATCTTCCAGGAACAGGAATCCATCACAGAAATTAACACTTATTTCCTCACTTCACCCTTAGTCTATGGTATAGTGTGCTGGTTTTGGCTGGGATAGAGTTAATTTTCTTCATAGTAGCTACTATGGGGCTATGTTTTGGATTTTTGCTGGAAAGAGTGTTGATGATAACACAGGGATGTTTTCATTACTGCTGAGCAGTGCTTACACAGAGCCAAAGCCTTTTCTGCTTCTCACCCCACCCCACCAGTGAGGAGGCTGGGGCTGCACAAGGAGTTGGGAGGGGGCACAGCTGGGACAACTGACCCCAACTAACCCAAGGGATATCCCAGACCGTATGACGTCATGCTCAGCATATAAAGCTGGGGGAAGAAGAAGGAGGTGGGAGGGACGTTCAGAGTGATGGTGTTTTGTCTTCCCAAATAACCATTACATGTGATGGAGCCCTGCTTTCTTGGAGATGGCTGAACACCTGTCTGAAGATGGGAAGTGGTGAATGAATTCCTTGTTTTGCTTTGCTTGCATGTATGGCTTTTGTTTTGCCTGTTAAACTGTCTTTATCTCAGCCCCGGAATTTTCTCACTTTTACTCTTCTGATTCTCTTCCCTATCCCACCGGGGGGGGAGTAAACGAATGGCTGCATGGTGCCTAGTTGCCAGCTGGGGTTAAACCATGGCATATGGGTGCATCTGTGGGTGCTGAGAAAGCTTGGGTCTCACCCATAAATAACATTCATCATTAGGCAGAGAAAGACAGCAGAAGCCCCAGACAGTGCAAACTAACATTTTCCTTTCTGTCTTCATTTCCTCTTTCCATTATGTACTTCCAAGGTCTGTGCATTCAACGAAGTTCCTCTTAAGCTGACTAATCAAGCATTTCTTTTGGGACATTTTTCTTCTGCTTTTAGAAGATGTTCTTATAATATCTCTGTCTTAAGAACGATGAAAATAGTCCCAAGAGAGAGCTCCTTTCAAGCTTATACTCTTTTCTTAAGGATACCACTGTATTACCACATATTCCATATTTGGTTTGTGATGAACTTTTTGAACTTTTACAACCACTGTAGTAGGGTGCTGAGGAGTCTCTAATGCTTTAGTGTTCTTCCATATGTTCAGTTCTTGATGACTTTGCTGGTTTGCTTCCTAAAAGAAATAAAAGAAGACCAGATTCCTTCTCTCTGTTGACTTTCCTGCCCCTTCTGGAATACGAAGAATTTCAGTACGAGACCAATAAGCTTCTCAAGGTTGCAATAACTATTCACTGGAGCTGTAATATAAGTTGTAGAAGTAATATGAGTTAGAAAACCCCTAAGATGTTCTGATACTACATTTGTAATGGTAAACCACAAACTGAAAATGCACAATATGTCACATTACTCTAAAGAAACTGAGTTGTCAAATTTATGGGCCACTAAATATCTTTCTAAGTAGCATCAGAAAATCTTGGAAGCCTCTTCTTTTGCAAAAAGCAGGAGAATGTACAGAAGAAATATATTCTGCTCAGAAATGCAATACACATGCCTTTTCCCTTTCATATCAGGATACTGAGAAAGTTTTCACTTCCAATTAAGTTGTCTGAGAAAGAAAAAGTATATGTCCCCACTCTACAGGACAGGTATATGAAAAACCATCTATTTTTATGCATAGTATAGCTTATAAATACTAAGGTCATTCTTTTGCTTTGATTACCTGCTTGGTTACTTCCAGCCACTAGAGAAATAAGTTAAATCTGCTCATCTCACGATTCTGGTTTACATTTCTTCTCAAAAACTATACATTGTGTTTTCTACGCATTTATTTTCTTTTCATACATATTAGTTTTTATGTTGCACACTTGGCTTTTGAATAATCATGTAGATAGAATAGCAAAGTAAAACAACAGCAACAAAACACAAACAAAAACCTCTTCATGTCAGTGATACTCCAAAGAGGAACTGTAAGCTTGGAAATCAGAAAAGGTCTTTCTCCCTATGTATTTAATTCAGAGAGATTGACACTTTATTCCACAAAGAATACCATTTTATTATAACACATTGGATCTGATGAATTATCATTACTCACACACAAAAAACCTGACACAATAAAGCATAGCTGAAGTAACATCTAGGGCATCAGCATTTCATACAGCCGAGTACTAAAAAAGCTGAATCTTAGTACTGCATTCATCATTTTGCTACATATAGCTGATTTTGTGTGTTTGTTTGTTCTTTTTGAAGCATAAGTAAACAAAGATAGAAGACTGTGGAGGTTATTCTGTGCCATATGATTTATTATGTGCCGCTTGGCTGTGGAATCCCTGGAAATAATTACAAGATATTTCGAATATGAGTTTATGCTCATAAAACCTCTGACATAGTTCAGGGATTCATCAGGCTTACTTAAAGGATGAGACTGTATTCCTTTGGAAAACAAGAAAATCAAGAGGTATGCCCATGACACAAGGAAAATGCTTTACTCCCATAAGTCTTGATAAGTAGTTTCAAATGTATCTGTTTGTCTTTGAAGCTGAACATGGATATCCTGGAATTTTTTTTCCTCTGTATTGCAGGGGACAAAATATCTCCCTGAAGCTATGGATCCACTTACAGACTGTTTTAAGAGCTAGAGGTTCCCCATTTCAAGTGGTAGTCTTGACATTTTTTCCAAGAGCAGAGACATTGTCCATTCTTCCTGCTTTATATCTGTTTTGCAATCTGTTCTACAATTCCAGTTCCTTTCTTCTTTGGCCTTTAAATGTGTATCTCTTCGGGCATCTGTGCGCTGCCCATGTAACTGGCTTTGTTAGCCTCTCAGAGCATCATTTCACTCATTCCAGGTTAGCAGTCCTCTGTGCGACTGCATACCCCAGTAAGGATTCTTACTCATTTCCCCAAATCTGAATTTTATATGCTTACCTTGGCAATACAGGGTAACTTGCAGTAAAAACAAGAGAAGAATCCTACTTCCTCTTTCTTCTTGCAGAGTAACTGCAGTTCTCTCTCTTGTGCAGATTAACCTACAAGGAAGAAAGTAACTTCTTTCCAGTTGAACTAATACCCAGGTTAGTACCAAATTGCTGGATCAAGTATTGCAAGACTGCTTGCTCCCCCAGTTCAGCAAAATGGACCTACATTATTCAGGTTTTCTTAACAATTACATTGAGTCCTTTCCATTTACTAAGCTTTTTTTTTTCTTTTTGCATTCACTTCAGGTATCTAAAACATATACTGCTAGTAATGTAGATATTTGGTAACTTAGTTTCTTTAGAGTTGATATTTAACAGACAAGAACCATATACTCATAACCTCAGTGGGGGAAGAATGCAGTAACAGCATTTAAACCTGTTATTATATTTACTTCTTTACAAAATGATTCTTAGCGAAATACTGCCTTTTAGTGCCTTGATTCACTTAATTGAAACAAGATTTTTAATATAAATGAAGCTTTCCCGGCTCATTACATTAATAAGTTCTGCAGCAATTTCTGCTTGTCATTAATTCATTCTCTCTGAGTTAATATCTTTCTGTCCAAACCTGCTCTAAAACCTTCCTATTTTCCTCCAGCCTTCCCTTCCCAGTTTTCAGTTGTATAATATACAATCAGGAATGGGATTTAAGGATGTACCATCCCATTTCTTTTCATCTCTTTAAGCAAAATAAATAAATCATTGATTGTAATTGCAGTTTGGAATTAAATTTTGGATGATTTGTCTCATATCTATCCTTTACTGGATTGCTTTCAGTCCAAGCGTAGAACTTGTAAGTGAATTGCACCTTGATAAATAATTAGAACTAGATCAATAGTACAGGAAATTAATTTCTCTAACCTACATCTTAGGATAAGGGAAAGAAAAAAAATAATATCTTTGACTCAGGTACTGAAGTAGAAAAGCATAAACTTCTTTCAAAATGACTATAGTAATATCAAGAGCCAAATAGGCTGAGATTTTTTTTATGGTGTACTGCAAAATGTGCTAGAAATCAATGATGAAAGTTTGCTATTGGTGAAAAGGTAGATTAAAGTCATTCTCAGCGACGAATGGATAATTGTCATTTATTATGTGGTTAGACAAAGTACAGAAGATAACACAATTATCTCTGACTAGAGGTTATGTGTTAAATAATAATAATTACATGTCATCTAATTTTAGTCTGGCTGCTATCCATCAACATTTTTTTTTTTCAGTTAGTAAACCAGAGAACTTTGCCCATTCATACTGACCAGAATTCTATTTCATTGTTTCTCATGCAACATGAAGGGCATTAATAATTTTTAACTTCACCCGTCTTTGAACTGGCAAAGTCTTTATAATTAGAAAGTTTCTTCAAGCAATGTATCTTCAGAGTTTTCCTGAATCTTTTCTGAATTTCACTGATATAGAGTGCTAACATTTCTGAGTTTAATTGACAAAACAATCACAAAAAAAAAAAGAAAAGAAAAAGAAAAGAAACTAGATACAGTAAGTCCCTAATTATTAAAAAAGAAAAGGTAGATGACTTTTCAGATGTTTCCAGAAGTTTTTTTTCAGGAGTTTGCACCACCTATGGCTCAGGTTACCCACAATTTCCACTCTTTACCTGATTTCAGAACTGTACCATTTCTTACTTTGTAAGAGATACGCAACTAATGTTTCCCTATTGCATGAGATAAATGCAGCTATCTGTCTTACCTGTTCTTAAGAAGCAGTGCTCTTGAGGATGCTTTGTATTAGTACTTGTAATCCAGATTCACAACTGAAGCAAAGGACCTACCATTATGATTAGCCTTCCCTGGTAAAAATGTTTTTCTGGCCTACAGCATTCACAGTGTATTAATAGACCCATAGACCAAGGCATTATCATTTTTAGGGTGATCACATGCAATGTGGGCATACAACACATGATACATGTGAATACAGTAAGTCATATATACACACTTTCAAAAGTCACAGCATTCACCTGATTAAAATGTATTAAAACTCCTCTGTTATGTGAATGTGTTGATTGCTTTATTTATTATAGGGAGTTATTAACTAATTATCCTGCTTTTCTTACTTAAGAAATTACAGAAATATGCAAAGCTAATATTAAAGTAATGATAAATGAAATTACAGAAAATAACTATATCAAAATAGAATGGAATTTAGTACAATGTAGAAATCAAATGAGATCTAAGTTTAAAAAAGTTGCATATTTTTGGTATATTACATTGATTTAATCCTAACCCAAAGTAATCCAAACAACAGAATGCTTCTATGAATATAAACTCATTTTTTTAATGCTAAAGCCTTTCCTACACAACCTGTATATAGGACATGCAACACTTTATCAGGATAAATGTTAGTATAGTGAAAGACTTTTGCACAATCATATAAAAATGACAAGATATTTAGAGCAGCATTACTGTTGATGAAGGCTGAGACAGAACAATTTCTGAGCCCAATGGTCACAAATGGACACGTGCGTGTCTCTCCCTTCTCTCTTACCAGGTCACGGGATGGGAGTGAGGCCAGGGCGGACATAAAGGAGCCTGCTGCATCTAGTGCTAATGAAATGGTTTGCCAGTGTCCTGAGCCCAGGCTGTGCATCAGGCAGTGATTGTGCATACAGCTGATTGATGACTGTGGCATCCAGCCTGTCTGTCCAATTCATCACTGTGTAGTCAACCATCCAAATATAGATTTGATCGAGAAACTCCTGGCCTTGAGAGTACTGATTAAGGACAGTGCATAGCCCATAGGTTTGCCAGGGAAAGCCGCATAGCATAGATTCCTAGTGGGTAAGCACTATTTGCGACACTTGGTACCACAGACCTTCAGAGAATGCCCCACTGGGCTCACTCCTGGGGGATGGAGAATCTCGGATGCTGTAACTGTTACAGCCAACCACCATGTCCCTTAAGAGCTTGCAAAAGGAGAGTACAGGTGGTGGTTGACAGAAGGCTAGCGCAGAACATCAAATGAGCATGTGAATCCCATCACATGAAGCTAGGAAGACTACCTTCAGCAGAAACTCCTACAACATAGTCAGTGTTGGTGATGTGGGTGAGACATGGACAGGCAGACTGGCAGGCAGCCTCACTAACCTCCAGCATGATCCTACCAGCTGTAGACTTACTGATCCAAACAGGTTGCTCATGGACTAGCATGAGTGAAAGACAGATAGCAAGGCCCCAGAGGGTAATGACAACCTACCAGGATCAGCTTGCAGCAAGTCTGGGTAGTTTTGTGCTAGCTCCTCTGACAGCTACAAAGGTGGCCCTTTGAATGCCGAAGCACTCTCTGCTTATCATCATGTTTATGTTGACACGCTGTGGTACTAGCAGTGCCTACACATCTCCTAAATCTCAAATCTTTTTTCTGTGATGAGAAGTGACTCGACAGACAAGGATGAGGATCTCTGTCTCACCCACCACTGTTGGTCTGGACTGTATATGAGAGTTTGGATCTCCACTGTACTTTCCTACATTTCTTGATTAAGGAACTACAGCATCTCTCATGTAAGGAAAGGCTAAGAGAGCTGAAACTGTTTAGCCTGGTGTCAGAGCTCAATACCCTCCAACCAGGCTGTTTTAGATATTCCACATGTGTAGGGTGTAATGTTCAATACCAAATTTACTTATCTGAGGATTGTTGATGTTACACAGGATTTCTGATTTAACAGTGATGCAACGAAAACACAACACAAATTTAAGTTACACTTAGAAAATTATAGCAATTGCAATATACAGTTCAAACACAATACCAATGTGATTCTCATTACCAATCTCTATGATATGCTCACCATCACGATGCTGGGTGTCCCCAGTTGCCGGGAAGGAATATGTGGGCTGAAGCCAGCTCAAACCTATTGTTGACTTCGAAATTTTTTTGTTAGCTGTTCGTTTTCTACACTCGATGTTGGGCTGAAATACACATATACTCCCCCTCATGCTGGTCTAGGTAACTCAGGAAGAAATTTGCACTCTCTTAATGAACTCAGGGAGAATTTTTACACCACCAGTTGATCCGCTCAAGAGCTATAGCTGTTTATCTAAAAGAAAGGCTACATTCCAGTCCCCTTTGTGTTGAGAAAAAGGTGCTTTGCAACAGCTGTGGTCAGTCACTCTGTATATTATTTCCTGGGCTTCGTGGGCTCATCACCCTTGCCCGTCTCCTCTGAGCTTTCTTGCATTTTAGGGGTTTATTGGTCTCACCTAGAGAAAAGGTCTTGGGGGGGCTGTGTATAAGTACCTGAAGGGAGGGTGCAAAGAAGATGGAGCCAGGCTCTTTTCAGTTGTGCCTAGTGACAGGACCAGAGGGAATGGTCTTGAACCAGAAACACAGGAGGCTCTGCCTGAACATCAGGAAACACTTTTTCACTGTGACTGAGCACTGGCACAGGTTGCCCAGAGAGGTTGTGGAGCCTCCATCTTTAGAGATACTCAAGAGCTGTCTGGGCATTATCCTGGACAACCTGCTCTAGGTGGCCCTGCTTGAATAAGGGGTTCAACATCCAGAGGTTCCTTCCAACATCAACTATTCTATGATTCTGATTCCTCTGCAACACTACGTGACAGAAACAGGTGCTTGACCATGCAAGACTGAACTTCTGCTGAATGATGGCACTATTGGCCCTAGCCAGAAGGAACAGAGATCTCCATCTTCAGAACTCATAAGGCATTCAAGGCTTTCTGGCAGGAGCACAAAGAGCAGGACTGGGAGTCTGAGCATCCTGTGTCACACCTACATAAGACACAAGCAGCATGATGTGGCACAGATTGGTGATCAGAGATTGCCCATGTCTGTGTTGAGTGCTGGTAGTGATGCAGTGTGATGATGTCTCATGCGTGCAGCAGATGAGAAGGTTATAGGAGGAGTCAGAGAAGCATGTGAGCTAGAGTGCTTTTGGAAACTAATTCTAGAATAAGACCTCTATGTTTTGCTGGTTAGCACGTTTGCTTGTGTGGATACAGATTCTACTGTATCAGGAGACTTCAGGCACAAAGGCCTTTTCATGACACGTTTAGCTTATTGGTATGGATGTTGCCGCTCAGTCTATCCCTTGCAATCACAACTACCTATTCAGACAGCTTCATAGCAAGACTTTCATAATTTCAGTCCAGATTCATAATGTCAGAACTTCAAACACTGGAAAGTTAAGTGCCTACTCTAAGGTGTCATCTAGTCATGATCCTTTTCAGCCAATGAGAAAGCAAGCTCTCCAGAAGGTAAGTTACCTTACCAGTTTCAGAACCCTGTCTAAAATCAGGTAAATCTCTCATCAGTGATGATAAAAGGAGCCCCGATGACTGGCTTTGGTAAAACAATAAGCTTCAGAGGATTTTAGGCAATTTAGGCAAGATAAATCTCACCCCTAGGATCAGAAAACCTTCCCTCCACCCCCTACAGTCACAGAAAAATCCTCTTTTCCCCAGCAAACTTCTTTCATTAATCCACTGTTGTATTTCTGGCTATCTAGACAGTTTCCCTGTTTGCTGTCTTGCTTTGTGATTTCTCTTTGTGACCAGGAGAAGACAGTTCTCCAACCATTCCCTAAATATGAATTGTCTTCTCAGTGTTGCTTTCTCAGGTTTGTGAACTGTTATGACAGTAGGTCGTATCGACTATTTTGGGGCCTTGTAGTGCATTCTGTGTATTCAAAAGTCCTCTATTTGAGTACCTAATTACTTTGTTTAAAGAAGTTTAGACTACACATGGATTTATTTCCATCTACAGGAGTGTGATCTGAGTAAACACTTTTCAGTTATTTAAGTATTTCCATGGGTGCTATCACAGAAAGTTATTTCACACCTCTTGTAGAAAAGATTTAATACTCCTTCTTTGCAGGTGAGGAAAACTGAGGTATAAAGAGATGAAGCTGCTTGTGCTTTGTTATGCTGAAGTTAGTTGCAGTACCAAGTGGAAATGAAATAAAATCTGTTGAGTCTGAAACTCAAAAGTTATTCTTGATTCTCATCAGCCATGAACACTGGCAGACGCTACTTCTTTGAAAAAATATATAAAGATTGGAATATGTTTTAGAAATGTACACTTCCGCTCAGAAGGAATGTGAGCACTTGCTTGGATGCTGTGTAAGGACCACAGCTAACCTGTCCCACAAGCGATCATTACAATCAGGAAACATCCTTGTTTATATTTTAAATAAGTTAGTCAATGTAATTAATCAGTATGCATAGTCGAATGCTACCTAACAACTTTAACTCTGCACTGTCATGACACAATTCAGAATAAAATAAAACCTTTCTAATCTTTAAACATTAGTTTCCTCAGATAACCTAGGGTCAAAACCACTAAAATCCTTACTCATAAATTTATGGTTATTGCATGGCATGCCTAGAGAACATATTTTTTTTACATCCTTATTAAATGCAAAGCATTTCAACAATCTTTCCTTTATTTCCTTTGGGCAATGCATAGGTTTAACTCAAAAAATTCAATGTTTCAGGAAGTTATGAACATGTAAAAGGAAGTTTTATAATGAAAATGTTCTTGCAACCTCATTATAACAGGTGGTAGTATTTTCTTGCTAAAAACATTGTACTAAGAGTGTGAAGACAAAGTAGCTGAATTCAAAACATTTTGTATAAAAATGTATCTAATTTTGGATCACTGTCCTTCCATATATATGTATCTGACATGGGAGATACAGTGTACGTGCTTAAGTTGAGCCTCTGGCTGGTCCATTGAATAACTTTTGTGCTTAAAAGAAAGCACACTTGCAAGTATTTGTATTTGCAGAAGCAGGATTCAACTGTATGGAATATACTCCTGTAAACTTAATGTTAAATCATGTAAAAATCTACAGTCCAATTTATTTCTGTAAGTAATAATAATAAAATTCTGCAAAAACTGCTCCCTCAAAAAACCCAATGAACAACCCAGCCAAACCCTCCAACCCAGGACAAGGCTTATCTTAGATGTAGTTGTACAGCGATCGCAATAACAGGAATAAATTCATAAAGTTTACTTTACTTTTGGATACTATCTATAGCCAAAGTGGAAAACATAGCTAGTATCACTGATCTCGGGTAAAGGCAAAATGTTGTAAACACAACCAAATGTGGAAAGCGAACCTCTCAAGATGACCAGTTTTTACTTTTATCAAATTAAGGTTTTACTTTTACCAAATTAAGGTTTTATATCAGCAAGAAGTAACTGTTCATGTAACCAATAATCAAAACAATAGCTTTAATATTATGATAGTACAGGGAAGCTTCAGCGACATGACACGGTGTATGATGGATGCAAACATCATTGTGTTATTTTTAATCATGTAACTTTGTCAAAGACAGTTTATAAATCTGTAATCCTTTGCAACATTAATATTACTGCCAGGAACGTAGGTTTCAAATCCTGTATATAGAAATCCATCACAAACTTTAGACACAGCTTAAATCATACTTTCACGCAGACACTGTATCTTTGGATTGGTTCTATTATATCAGTACAGTAGGGTATGATATTGTTCCTAAGAGGGACTTTAACAGCTGAGAGGGCCATACTATCAAGGTCACAAAAGATATCTATCTATTCTTCAGCTAAGTTTTTGACATTTAATCCAATGTATTTTATATTCTGTTTTAAGTAAGTAAAAACTGTTTTTAAAGGCTAATTTCCCATTATTTTAAAATATTTTTTCTTCATTCAAAATTATTTTTTATTTTCAAATGTCACTTGCCTATCTCATCTTCCAGAGGCCTTTCCTGTCTTGTCTCTATAGAAATACAAATTGCATTTCTGGAAAGAAAGAAAAAAGAAATACACACCCACCCCAACCTCCCAAAACAAAAAGAGGAGCTATTTTAAAAGAAAGTATTTTTAACATAATCTTATTTTGCTGTTTCTGTCCACTTACCTGACCCATCTCTATTGAAGACATCTGAATATTTGTATTAACCAAAAATCACCTTTCCATTTTCACTGAGTATGGCATATCTCCATGATGCCCTCCTCTTGCCTCCCAGTCTTGATCTTAGATATTTACAGCTTTTAAGATGGATTGCTGCAGTACAACCAGGAATAGGAATGACTCCACAAAAAAGCTGAGAAAAGTGCCAGGATCAGAATTAAGAGTTCAATGACAGCATATCACTCTCCTTTTCCAAATGTTATCGGGGGTCCAGAAGTAATTGCAGAAAGCCCTTTTCCTCTGCAAAGAAAGCTTTTTAACAGACCAGTTAGTGTTAAACTCTTCAAAATCATGAGGGCATTATTGTATTATTACTGTTGAAATATAACTCATTTAAATTTAGAAATTGTTTACAGGAAAGAACATAATCACAGAAAGCTTGCACAGTGCTGAAAGGAAGGATTTTGTAATAACTCTACATCATTCCCAAGGCTGAACCAGGTTTGATGCTGAGCATGTGGATAATACATTGCAAGCCTCTATCCCATTTAAGATGATTCAGTGTTTTCAGACAGCAATGAGCAGGTGAACATTTTCCTAGAAAAAAGAATCAAAATGCTCAGAAGAAATGGTTTACTTTCCTCTCTCCCTCACCCTCTTTCCCCCAAATCCATGTGTGAATATGCATGTGTGAACATGCATGTGTGAACACATATAAACACACACAAAATATCACTTTAGTGTGTGTCCTACCACTATACGATATAGTACAGCTGGTGATGTATATTAGGTGAAAGCCCTCTTAAATCTCCACTTGAGCCTGGAAATGATTAATATGATCCATTACTTTGCACATAAAAATACTTAGCAAATCAGTTATCTCTCTTTTACAGATGTGGCGAACCATTTACCATTCCTGTCTCCCCAGCTGCAATAGCATCTGTAAAAAGCAATGCATCTTTGAGATCATGGGATATAAATCTTTTTGTGATAAGAAACTCTACAACTTACAGAACACTGCGAGTGTAATACATCTTTTTTTCCTTTTTAAAATAAAAAGTAAGTTTTCATGCTTACAAAAGATTCAGAATATCAGAAAACTCTTTATTACTAGAAATTCCTTTCTTTATCTGCACCAGAGAGATAGTGCAAGCAATGTAGTTTAAACTTCCTTAAATTGATTCATCAAGGTTGCTTGAGGATCTTCAGTGGATCAATGGAGGGAAGCTTATAGTGCTCGTCTGAAAAGATTACCTGTAAAAAGAAGAGAAAATTCAGCTTGAAGCCTATTTAGCCTGTTGTAGGAGTCAGGAGACAAAGCTGTTGTATGTTCTACCTGGTTTTATTTTGCATAAACAGTGACCATTAGAACAAACAAACACTCAGGTGAGTCTTCGTAGTGTAGCATTTATGATACTCAAATATTTTCTGTTCTGAACATATAGGAACATTTTCTCTATTTCAACTGCCAACATAATTTTTTGTAGATAACAATCTATTCAGGCTTTCAGAAGAAGAACTTGGTGTCACCTTTTTTGGGATGTGAAAAGCTTATGGGCAGAGGGAAGGCTTTAAGCAGCATGCTACAACATTATAGACAAATGAAAGCTGCTAGCTGGCAGTCTGCTAGTCATTTAACAGGATCTGTTAAAGAAATGTGTCTGCTACTGTTCATCTAAAGCTTAGAGGCATGTCCTTTAGGACTGAGCTTGGTTCTTCCTGTAATGAAAGCAGTGAGCATTTCAGCAGGCCTCAGTTTACAAAGAACTTATGTGTCTCCTTTATGGGCAAAGTGTTGCTAATCAACAAAATCTCTACCCTGTGTTAGTGCTGAGAGCTATCTTTCAGTTTCTATCTGGCCTTGATGACAAATAGCAGTTGGCTGAGTTATAACCCACAATTACCTGCCTTGTCACATTTCTCATGTTGACCATATTTGCTGACTATATTAAATTTTGTAGCATTATAGACTATGGAAATATGAAAACAGAAGTCAGGATCTCGTTCTTAGGTTTTTTAACTGGTTGACTAGCTGGACCTTGATCTTAATAACAAAAAACCCCAAAACTTGTACAGTTTAACTTTAATTAGTCAATCTAATAGACTATTCTGAAGAATTAAGCTTTTATTGTGTTCATTTTAATTCTTTTACACCTAGACAACTGGGCTGGTTTAACACCAGTGTCACCTTGTGCCTTGTAAAGTCACCAGTAAAGTCAAGCTAAGTTCCTCCAACATACTCAGGCATGTATAAAACATGTTGACAAGGTTTACCCAACAATAAGTTAATCTAAGTATGATGTTACCCAGTAGAACACACTTGTAACCAATGGACACAATTGTCAAATGTGAAGGAAATTTGATAGTTCAGGATGGGGGAACAAAATGTTTGAGGGTTTTGATTGGATGTAGAAGTAATTAATAAAAAGTAGTAAAAAATAATAAAATAAGTAATTAATGAAAAAGATATCTGTGACACTTCCTGTTGCTTCTGTTGAATTTAGAGGATTATGAATACTTTAAGCGTTAGAACCTTACAGGTCTCTAGCAGTAAATAGGAGTAAGCTTTTATCTTGCTGCTTTTACTGTATAAACAGAAGGTATTTCCTAGAATAGCTTCATTATTTGCCATATGACTTTTGAAAAGGATGAACTTCAATAAAAAAACCAGATATTTAATGGGTATGTCTGTTAACATTTGACATCTGAAGCTCCCAGTCTGGCTGCGTAATAAGGAAAGGTTAGGTGCTGCTCATTCAGGCAACGAAAGGGAGATGAGTGATTTGTAGTAAATACCCCAACTCTTCCTTCCTTTTAGGGCAGATACTCTTTAACAAGCAAATTTAGTCACTGTTAACCCTAATGCCTCCTGCAAGGGGGTGAAGCCACAGATTTGTTCATGTACCTTTTTTCCCATGTCTCCTGTTAATTACAGTTGCCCAGTTTTACCCATATATCCTGTCTACCTCTCTGGTGAAATGACCAGTAGAGGAGCACAGAACGTACAGCTCTTCAGCTTCCATAAATGTTTAACCTGGACCTCTTGGGTCTCAAAAAACTTCCAGTGATGTTTATGTCACTAGTTAGGATAATCCATAGAAAATTTCCCATTCTGCTGGATTATCCACTCTGATCTCCCTTATTAACATTGAAAAAGTATCTAATCAGGTAAGGGCTATCAAAAAGATTCAAGCAGAACTGTCTAGTGCTAGAACAAGACTTGATGTCTTTGTTGGGGAATTTTTATGCACTCGTTGAGGCAAATTAAACACACATTTCTGCCTAAATATATGTATAAATTAATGAACAGTGCATTGGACAGTCTACAATGAGTCTGCAAAGATGCGTCACAAGCCAATTCCTTATATACACTTGCACCAGCATCAATCATGTGAGCATCAGCATGGGGTGCTTTGGCCAGGAGTTGGGTTCATCCCCTAGTTACAGTTTGAATTTCCCCTTCAGCTTTAACATGCATCAAATGTTCTTTCTTTTACTTTGGAATTTTTTAATTTATCAGAAACTTTTCTCTTTGCTTATGTTATGATTCCAATACTGTAATGTATTCTCTTGAGATCTATGACATATCTTCAAGAAAAAGGAATAAAAAAGTGCTTCTATAAATGCAAATTATTCTCCTGCCTCCCTCCTCATAGCCCCCAGTAGCATGCTCAAGGCAAGACTACCTGGTACCCAAACCAAGAGATGAGTGGTGATGGGCTGTCTGCAGTCTTCCCTAATGTCTTCTGATTCTTGAGGGTTTCAAATGTTTCCTAAATACGAATCCCTCACATAAGTCTGTAAATCTTCCTAGCTTGTCATAAAATATAGACCCTACCAGCCAGCAGAAGCTAGTTCATGATGCAGTGCTCACCACCTGCAATCAAGCAATGGGTCAAATATGCTAAAGACTTTGTTAAACCTAAACTCAGCTGAAATCAGGCTTGTAAATTTTAAAAACGTCCTTGGTGCAAAGCAGTTCAGTGTCATGATTCCATAAATACCAAAGAAAAACAGTATTGGCTGGCAAAGTATGTGTATATGCCATGTTCCTCTGCTGCTCTTGATGCACTCGTCTGTCCTTAGATGTGCCTCCATGCTCAAGTGACTTCCTTTCTGCAGCCTGCCTGACCAACACGACAAAAATGTTCCACGTCTCTATAAAAAGATTGTTTTCTTCCGAAAAAATATTTTCAAGCCAGAAAATTCTTGGCTAATTTAAATGAATAGGTGAATTGGTTTATATTTAAACAAGCACACACACATATGCACACGCACACATATGCATTTATATACATAGATCTCTATACAGGAGGCATAATACTATTAAAAAGATAAAAAGATTTCTCGTCACATACAGTATTACCCAATTGCTATCTAATGTTTGAGAACAAAAAATTTGAGATCATGTCTGACTGTAGCACATAATTACTTTTTAATAACTGCAAACTTCCCTACCCAAAACTTACTTCCACGCACAACTGACTTTTGAGATTACCAGTGAAGGCATGGCATGCAAAAATAATCAATCCTGTGCCATATTATGCTTTCACAAAATCTGACAATAATCAAAGAAAATATAATGTCTTTTCTCTGAGTAGTTTGTCTAAGGGTAGGTGTGTTCCAGAAAGTTTAGTATACTGGCCAGAGCTATGCATTGTCAAAACCAGAATGCCAAAATATGACCCCCTTTTCACAATTTAATATACTGTAAAATTCCTTGGTAAAAATATGAAACTATTTCTGTAGTTTTAGAGATTTAAATACTAAATTGTCTTCCCTGTTAATCTTCCCCAAGTGTCAGTTGTTATGATCTCTTGCCATTCTTTTATTTTATATAGGAGACTCAAGGTATGAGATAAACCAGTGGTAAAAATTGGCCTATTGTTTTTGGGGAGACTAAAGTTGATTTAAACAGGGTCCATTTGCACATATTTGTTACATGAGGATGGTGTGGAATCTCTTTTCATTCCTGTTTTTTTCTTAGGACACAACACTAACAGTCCTTTCGTTTAGGAATAAATGCAAGCAGATGTTTAATTAAATTGTAATGTACTGTAAATAACATTGCAACTGCC
This sequence comes from Sagittarius serpentarius, assembly GCA_034782735.1. NCBI lineage: Eukaryota > Metazoa > Chordata > Aves > Accipitriformes > Sagittariidae > Sagittarius > Sagittarius serpentarius. The sequence continues at coordinate 20,345,608 of JAVKLA010000047.1, read as the reverse complement.
AGTAATTGGGTTCCTATAGCCAAAATTGTTTCTGCTGGCCATTACCAATGGTTTTGTATCAACAACTTGCAACATTCAGCAGATAAGTTCACACTGACTTGGAAGGAAGATGTAGGGAAACAAATGCAAAGACATGCCAGGATTTTGTCACTGTCAGAGCAACATATGGAGGCAGATTCTTCTGCTCTCTTTAGCTTCCTTCCTGCCTATCAGAGAGATCTACACTTTTTCTGTTTTAATGCATTGTTTGGTTCTACTAGTATTTGAAAGGCACAGAAAGTCATTTTTCATATAGACAAAAAAAGAATAGAGAGACATCAAAATTTTGTAATTTATATTAATACATTAAATAACTATATAAACTAGATTACAGACCTGTCCAATTGAAACCACTGTGGCAGTTTGTTCAGTAAGGTTTGGTATTTGTTTCCTAAAGGAAAGGTAACATACAAGCAAACTTGCTGTACATCTAGCTTTTTGGATGATAATTATTTTGGCTATATTGTAGGTCTTTCCAAAGAGAGGATCCTTCCATCTGTCTGAGGCTCCTTTTAAGGACAGTCCTGAGAAAAGTACTTCCTATTCTAGCACCTAATGTCAAGCTCGATGTCTGATAACAGAAAGACACAATGCAAAGTTAACGCTATTTTGTTACTACTATTTAGGCAACAATTTAAGTATAATCTATTGTATATAAAGTTCACCACCTTTAGCATCATGGTGCATAAGAAAGGCCAGGAGTGGGAACCTGTTTCTTGAGCGTCTGATGTTCACAGGCATATGAATTTTCATAGAATCATAGACTCACAGAATCATAGTATAGTTTGGGCTGGAGGGAACATTTAAAGGTCACCTAGTCCAACCACCCTGCAATGAGCAGGGACATCTTCAAATAGATCAGCTTGCTCAAAGACCCATTCAACCTGACCTTGAATGTTTCCAGGGATGGGGCATCTACCACCTCTCTGGGCAACCTGTGCCAGTGTTTCACCACCCTCATAATAAAAAATTTCTTTCTTATATCTAGTTGGAATCTACCCTCTTTTAGTTTAAAACCATTACCCCTTGTCCTATCACAACAGTCCCTACTAAAAAGTCTGTCTCCACCTTTCTTATAAGCCCCCTTTAAGTACTGAAAGGCCGCAGCAAGGTCTCTCCAGAGCCTTCTTTTCTCCAGGCTGAACAACCCAACTCTCTCAGCTTTTCTCCATAGGAGAGGTGTTCCATCCCTCTGATCATTTTTGTGGCCCTCCTCTGGACCTGTTCCAACAGGTCCATGTCTTTCCTGTGCTGAGGGCTCCAGAGCTGGAGGCAGTACTGCAGGTGGGGTCTCACCAGAGCAGAGTAGAGGGGCAGAATCACTTCCCTTGACCTGATGGCCATGCTTCATTATATGTGTCCCAGGGTATGGTTTCTGGGCTGTGAGCACACATTGCTGGCTCGTATCTACTTTTTTCATCCATGAGTATCCCCAAATCCTTCTGTGCCAGGCTGCTGTCAATCAATTCATCCCTCAGTCTGTGCTGATATTGCGGATTGCCCCAACCCAGGTGCAGGAGCTTGCACTTGGCCTTGTTGAATGTCATGATGTTCACATGGGCCCACTTCTTGAGCTTGTCCAGGTCCCCCTGGATGGCATCCCGTCCCTCAGGTGTGTCAACCGCACCACTCAGCTTGGTGTTGTCTGCAAATTAGCTGAGGGTGCACTCGATCCCACTGTCTATGTCACTGATGAAGATATTAAACAGCACTGGTCCCAGTACAGATCTTTTAAGCTTATGGAGAAAAAACTGAATTTTTAGAAAAAAAGAGTGTGAACACAGCTTGTGTAAAATGGAGTCACAGTACATCATAGACCTAAATTGATCTTTCAACTTATTCCCTGAATTCAAAGAAGGAAATCTCGGCAACTGTCTGGACTGCATGGCTCTATTAGGAAAATACCTGAAGATTACATGTCTCTTGTTTTTAATACTTTTCACACAAAAGACCATTTCATTATATGAAGACCATTTCATTATATGAAAGGCTAGTGACCATCAGTCTCCATCAAAGTTGGAGCCTGTCACTTAAATCCATCTTCTAGGTTCTGTATTTCACCCTTTGAGCAAGTTTCTTTCATGGCATTCTTAAGGAATAGCCTTCAATAGTGCCATTAATTCAGACATCATCCTTCATTTTCACTCTTCACTGCTGGTATGAGGAACGTTAGAGGCAGAGGTTATGAAAAGACAAGAAAAACAAATGGAAGCCTGGAGAACAGGCATAGGGAATATAGAGAATAGAACTATAGAGAATAGTTCAAGAAGTTTGAATAATGCTTTTTGGAGGCACAACACAACCAGGATTTGGAGAAATAAACAGGGTTGTCAGCAAGAGCCAATTTTAGGGAGCATGTCTCAGAATGAGAATCTTTGAGTAATTGGCTTAAGCAGTCAAAAACTTCAACAAGAGAGGCTGTGGCATCGGAACTTGCCATAGAGCCCTTTTCAAAGAAAGAGAAGAGAAAATTATATTGAACACTTTCATATGGTGATTTCAGAAAAATACAAGAAAAGAGCAATGGAAGAGAAGTAGGGAAATAAAGGTGGTTTTCAAGGGGTTTTGTTTGGTTGATATGTTTTGGGTTTAGTTTAAAATATAGTTCAAAAGACTAGTGTGACTACTTAGCTTTACTGCTCCTAACAGTAATTTTGATCTTTATAGAATAAACTGAGATATATGCAAGAAAATGAAGAAAAATGTGCTGCGCTGCAACCGCAGTTCAGGTACTCCAAGAGAAAATGGAATTAAATAGTATGTCCCCTTCTTGGATTAATGTTATTTTTCATGTTGTTTGTTCTGAACACAGTACAAACTTACATTTGGTTCACTTATGTCAACTAATGAGTTGTATCCGTACTCATTTATTAAATGACAATGCCCATACTGCAACACGAAGAAAATAATTTTTTTCAGGTATATAGTCAACTAAACAAAGAAATAAGGGATTGGTTTTTGGAGGCAACTTGTAGAGGGAAAAGAACATACCTTCTTTGAACAAGCATGACTAAAAGATATGCTTGAAGTAATATTGTATTCTATTCGATGAATCACACTAAAAATGGTTACTATGGTTTTACATTTTTATAACTAAATTCAATTGACTAGCAGATAGATTTTATGAAGTGTTAATACTAGTGTCTTTATTGCCTTACTTTCTATGAGGATTACCATCATCTGCCAACAGTATTTGTCAGAAGTGCTACTTGAGAAATAAATTATTACAACTGTTCCTGTGACACTTTTAGGCACCATACCATGACAGTTCATGTCACAAACAGGCATTTCGACCCCAGCTGCTGACACTTTTTAAAGCCTTTGCTGAGTTCGACATCTGTTGTGAGGGAGTTGAATGCAAGAGTGCCTACCCCTTTTGGGAATGAACCATTTCCAAATGCAAAAGGAGGTTCCTCTTTAGATACAAAAGTACATATGTGGTCTCTGTTTACAAAGAACATGACACCAGAGTGAGCAGATTTGTCTTAGCAACCCCAGCTGGTTCCAGGTAGAGACAGCTGCCACCACACTGTGAAGAGAGAACTATACGATTATGTGGTTTCTTTGTTACATAGAAGTGTTTCCTAGAGTTATTAATGAGGGAAAGGCAGTTCCATTAGCAAATTCAGCTATATTTCAAGTGGAGAAAACTAGATTCAAGACCTCTTTTCAGCCTTAAGGTATTGTAGTGAAAGCCCAGAGGAGTTTAATTCCTGTCTAATGCTGTTATCTGTTAGGCATTTCAGTTTACAACCCCCTTCTTCAACTATATGTTATAGATATGCTCTATGAAGAAATTATTGCTGTGCAATATTTGCAATGAAGAAAAAATAAAAGTAGCATAACTGTTTGGTCAAAGACATAATCTCTTTATATTTATTGCTATTATGTGTTCCATTAGATTTTTTTAATGTGATACTTTGCTTTAAAGTAAGTACATAAAGCTAGCTTTCCTGAACTATGAGGAATAAAAACCTTCTTTGCTCAAAGTTGCTTCCAGCCACCATTTTGCCTTAAAAGCTCCCTATTTTTTTCCTCATGAGGTCATAATAGAGCATGTGCTTCTCTGACTGATGCTGGGGCTGCCGTCTCCATTATGTCTGGGATGGGTCTGTTCTCTTCAGCATGTGCAACTGCCTTGGAGGCTACCAAACTCTTTATAGCTGCATCTGTCCTCTAAGAAAAGTTCTGCAGAATGAATGCAGGGCTCACTCTTCTAGTCCTGTCGTCTACAGGGCTTGGTTTTGGCCAAGGTTTTCTTCTGGTTTAACTATCTGCATTTCATAAGGAAGTTTAACTCCTTTTCACAATTGTCCTCTAACTCCCACCATTTTCAGCCAGGTTTCACTTCAGTCCTAACTGTATTTAGGAGTAAGCCAACTCTGCACAGTAGGTCTCTCTCTCAAGAACTTGGCAGGCCATGCTGATTGCAAAAGAAACCCTAAAAGTTCTCCAAATAATCAGGAAGAAAGCTGTAAAGAAGCATAAGGATCCAGGACGGGGCTTTTGGGCTTCCTTCTAGACTGTCTTTTTATTCCTCCCACCAGCAATTGACATAGGTTGCTGTAAAACATTTTGGGTCTTCTGTAGAAAGGTATCGGTAATTACTTATGGAAAAATGTGTAAGGATTCTGTACAAAATGTCTTCTATTTTATCAGATTTGCTATGCACAAGTGGCCTATGTGGTTGATGCTGATATGTTTTGATTATCTTTAATATTTTAGCACAAATATCAGCTCTTGCAATTTGCTTGAGTCAAGATATGAGAATTTCTGACACCTGAAGATGTGTTCCCAGATGACCCTAGAGAACCGGTATCTAATTATTTGAAAGTTTAAGAAATGCTTAAGATATGCTTATTCAGCTATGAATAAGAATGCAAAGCACTGACTTATTTTTTGCTATCTCCACGTGACTTTTTTTTTCTACTTCTGCTAAGTCAAAGTGATTTTGAAAAGAATATGTAAACACATTGAAGTTCAAGCAGAAGTGAAAATAAAAAACCTAACATATTTCCCAGACTCAATTTATAGATGCCTTTTGGATAGAAAAATAACACCCAAATCCTTTTATCAATATATGGACATTTTTAAAATATATGCAGCTTTCAAGTGAGCATTTATATAAAAATACATAAAAGTTGTAACTTTGCTATATGTGATGAGACATTTTAAATGATATTTTTTTACCTAAAAATTGTAATTTCTATTCTGAGCTATGGCTGCACTTATTCCAGATGAATACTGTACAAGTAAGTTTATTTCCTGTCTTTCTAAAAGCTTTTTTCTTACAGCTATTATTTTTCTATGCCACATAGTAGATTGTCTCTTTTCCCTTAGACAGTGTGTAAACCTTCTTTCCTGATAGTCAATAAAGTTCAGCAAGAATAACTGCTGGTTTTGTTCATTTTTCACTATTATATCTTCCTGGAGTATTGCCTGCTGTCAGCAATTCATTTTCAATCCTCTCAGTCCAATCCTGGGACTGTTGTTGGCATTTCCATAATATTAACCATCCATTGATTTTTCCACTAGCATCAGCAAGAGTCACATGTTTAATTGTGTAAATGCTGGGTGAACATACCCAGTTATATCAGGCTGCTGAATCATAATTGGTGATGCTGTAATATTCCACAAAAGTTTTTACATTTGGGAATTGAATGACAATGATTCTGAAACTACTCATTGAGAAACAGAAAATTAATATGCTGTTTACCACTGAATATAGCTGTCTACCTTGAATTGCCACATTCAAATTCTTCAGACAGGATTATGTTGTATAACAAAAACTAATATTGAACTGTATCAACTCTGAATGTAAGCAAGATGATACTCCTAATTTAAAAAAATACATTACAGCAGCTATGGTTTATTTCATGCTTATAATTGCTACTGCAAGTGTTTCTCATTTTTCCATAGATAGTATATTCTGAAGTATAGTTTTAAAAGAGATATCAAACATATTTACTTTTCTTGGTATATAAATTGGCCATGCTCCATGTGGCCCAGTTTAAGTCAGAGATTAGTACTTGCTTACAACTAGTGCTTTCCTAATGGCCTATGTCTATTAGAAATATTCTGTCAACACCAGCAAAATGTAATATTCTTGATATTATTAATTTTGTATTCTCTAACTTCAGCATAGATTGTTGCTTTTTCCTATGCTGACCCCGTTAAATAATTTTTGGAATATCCCTTATTAAATTAAAAGTTTAGTCCATGAAATTCAGGCGCCTATTTTGGAAATGTGAGTTGTTACAAGGTCTATTTCTATACTGAATTTTTACTACCAGCAAAGGAGTTTTCTTTTTCTTGAATCAGCTTCTTAGCATGAATTTGGGGATCCTGTAGCTTACCTCATGTGTCCACACCATTTACAAAGGTAGTCCGTTTCCAGTCAGGCTGCCTGCACATTCCAGTTGTCCAGGGTGGGCCACTAATCCCAGTAAAGGAGGGAATCATAGAATCATAGAATCATAGAATGGCTTGGGCTGGAAGGGACAATCAAAGGTCATCTAGTCCAACCCCCCTGCAGTGAGCAGGGACACCTTCAACTAGATCAGGTTGCTCAGAGCCCCAT
>JAVKLA010000047.1:20325960-20338889 GCA_034782735.1 Sagittarius serpentarius | reverse complement strand
TCCCAGGCACAGAGGTGAGGCTGACAGGTCGGTAGTTCCCAGGGTCTTCCTTTCTACCCTTTTTAAAAATGGGTGCATGTATGGCTGTGTTATACCAACTGTGCAGTGCCCCAGGGCAGCCCACACTGCAGAATGATGTATGTTTATGCTAAAATGCAGAAATATCTATCCCTCATACAGAAAAATAAGGACAATAATGCTGTGAGTAACAGAATAATATTCCATTCTCTCTGTTCCCTTGAGCCTTGGCATGTTTGTGCTGCTCATGGTAACACTGGGAACCAGAGTAGAGAAAGGGTTAGTAAGTGTCAGAGATGTTCCGGTCACAAAGGATGCAGAAGTGTTTCTGTGGTAGGACCTAGCTAGGGCTTGCTTCCCCCCATCCTTTTCCTTTAGCAGGAATGGATGTTTTAGCTTAACTCAATGATGCCTTGCAGCTCAGATTTCTCTAGCAGCAGTCATAAAGGTTTCAACATATAAAAGTGGTGCTCCACCATGGTCCATTGGTCAAATTGAAGTACACCCACTCTGAAAAGATTTTATACAATGCTTTCAGTGATTGCTCATTTCTGATCAAGAACAGATTCAGTCATAGGGCAGGAAGAAGTCTTTCTGATTGAATGAGCCTGTTAATTTGAAAGTTAGCAGGGTCTGAACAAAAAAGCCTTATGAGATTCTGCAGAATTATTATTAGGATACAAAAACTCTGATGCCTGTAGTGTGAACTAAGTGATTGAAAACTGGGTTCATGAGAACAGTTAATGCTGTAAATAGACCTTTATTCTTCCTTGTTTTGTACCGACAGAAATGACCTGCTATATATGTCTCAGACTCATTAAAGGTGTCTTGTGGGAGATGGTTTAGCAGTTTGGTTTCCGGTACTGTGAATAAAAGGCCGGATAAATACAGACTTACTACTTTTTCTCCAAGATGAAGGACTCAGGAAAAGGCCAAAAAATCATGTACCTCATGATTTTTTTATTTACATGCAGTCTTTTGATTTACATGCAACTCCTCTGATTTGTGACTAACAGGTCTGGTATCAAGTCCACTCCTTTCCCACTCCCTCTTTCTTGTTTTAAAGTACTACCATTATAAAATAAAACCAAATTATTTCTATGGTGTAAAATAATTCAGAATTATTTTGCTCACAGAAGTGAGAAATCAGTCTGACTTTTGAACACTAAAAGGTTTACATGAGTTGCCCACAGTGAGGTTTTGTTCCTATATGATGTAGTAAGGGGAATAAGAGGTTGAAAACCAATCCTGTGCAATGTACAGTGTGAGTTCATGTTATTTGTGGTGCTGTGAGTGAAAATTTATAATGGAAGTGTTATTCAGGAGGTCTAGTTTATATAAAAGTAGCTTTGGGTTGCTGTTTCTGTCAATTTTCTTGGATATGTAAGATTAAATAAATAAAAAGTGCACATTGGAATCATCAGAGAATTCATTAGTATTTTAATCTCTGTATTTTCTCTTAAAACCAATATTCAGAATCTGGCATTCTTACCATTTCTTATTGCTTCTTCCTCAAACAAACAAGCTCAATGACACAAAGAGAGTATTTTTATGATCTCAGTAGAGAATAACTGGGTAAAGATGACAGAATGTTACTCAGAGGTGGGATTTTATTCCCTCAACTTACTCCTCTCAGAATGCTTCACGCAATTATTCACATCTCATTATACATATTCAAAAAAATGGGCAAACTGGGACAAGAGAAGTCAAAAGGGTAGTATTTCAAAACATGGTTGCCTAAAGTTATGGTGGGTAACTACATCCATTTCTGTGAAAGAACAAATGCAAGTGCCTGGTAAGCCAGTTCTCGGCTACCTATTACTGTATTTTTTTTTTTCTGACAAAGAAGAAACACCAGTGCAGTGAAATATGCACATAAACCAGATTGTGATGTTATTTTTTCTCTTTTACAAAAACCAATGTTTAGAATGTCTTCAAGTTTTCTAGTCTGCTAGTATATACCTTTCTTTTGTGGTCCTTTCACTATTAACTGAGATACAAGGTATTTCCCCTGACGTGCCTACTATTTCTTAAAGCAGGTGTCCACTACCAAGCTGCACAAAGAGAATTCAAGCATAGATCCATCTTAATCACTCTGTCAGGACTACAGATTTTGATCAGTTAGGGTGTAAGCCATGGAAAACAGCTATGCTGATATCCAGAGAGACTTGGACAGGCTGGAGAAATGGGCAGAGGGAAACCTCATAAAGTTCAATAAAGGGAAGGTGTCTTTAGTAGCTGGTACAGTGCTGTGTTTTGGGTTTAGTATGAGAAGAATGTGGATAACACCCTGATGTTTTCAGGTGTTGTTCAGTAGCATTTAGACAGTCAAGGACTTTTCAGCTTCTCATGTCTAGACAGCAAAAAGGCTGGAGGGGCACAGGAAAGCTGGGGGGGAACACAGCCAGGACAGATGACCCAAACTGGCCAAAGGGGTATTCCATGCCATGGGACGTCATGCCCAGCTCAGTGTGTGTGTGTGGGGATGGAGAGCTGCTCGGGCATTGGTCGGTGAGTGGTAAACAACTGCATTGTGCATCCCTTGTGTTGTGTATTCCAATCCGTTTATTATTATTGTAATTTTATTGTTATTAGTGTCATTGATAGTTTCTTCCTTTCTGTTCTATTGAATTGTTCTTATCTCAACCCATGAGCTTTACTTTATTTTCCGATTCTCTCCCCCATCCCACTGGGTGGGGGGTAAGTGAGCGAGCGGCTGCGTGGTGCTGAGTTGCTGGCTGGGGTTAAACCATGACAGAAGGGCTAAGTCCTGCATCTGCAAAGGAGTAACGCTAAACACCAGTACCTGTTGGGGGTCAAGCAGCTTGAAAGCAGCTTTGCAGAGAAGGAGCTGGGGGTCCTGGTGAAACAAGTTGAGCATGAGTCAGCAATTTGCCCTTGCCACAATGAAGTTCAACATCATCTGGATCTCCATTAGGAAGAGCATTGCCAGCCGGTCAAGAATGGTGTTCCTTCCTGCCCTCCTCAGAGCTGATGAGACACATCAGCGGTGCTGGGTCCTGTTCCAGGCTCCCCAGTACATGAAAGATATGGACTTACTTGAGCAAGTCCAAAAAAGGACGACAAAGATGACAAGGGACTGGACCACCTTTCATATGAGGTGAGGCTGAGAGATAGGATGCTTCCCACTGGAGAATAGAAATCTCAGGGTGGATCTTAATATGTATAGATACCTGATTAGAGGGAATAAAGTTGAGGGAGCTAGACTCTTCTCAATAGTGACCACTGACAGAAAAAGAGGCAATGGGCACAAATTAACACGTGAAATTCTAAGCACAACACAAAACACTTTTTTACAGTGAGGGTGGTTGAACACTGGAACAGGTTGCCCAGAGAGATTGTGGAGTCTCCCATTTGATAATATTCAAAACACAATTGGACACAGTCCTGGGCAGTCTGCTCTAGCTGATCTTGCTTGAGCAGAGGGGTTAAACTAGACGATCTCCAGAAGTCCTTTCCAATCTCAAATTTTCACTGATTTAAATATTATTAGTATAAATTATCCTGGTGAACACCGTATGAAAAATATTAACAGAGAAATAAACAAATTATTTTCTTGAATAACTATAGGTTAGTGCACCTGAAAGAAACAGCAATAGATTCATACATGGTTCTTGGACAGAACCTGGAAGATTATTTCTAGCTAATAAACAGAAAATGACCACAAAACAATATTTCCCTGTTCCTATATATTCCTGACAAGAATCAGATTTAGACTATGTGAAACTGCAAGGTAAATATTACTATATGAAACTGCAAGGTAAATATTAACTTTTTCTTTCCTCTGTCCTTCTGTCATGCAGTATGATATGCCCCAATGAGCTTCAATTGCTTGCAAATTCATAGCTTTGCAGAAAATTAAAAAAAAAACAAAGCAAAACAAACAACAAAAAACACAAAAAGTTTTCTTCATTTTTTTTTAACCTCTTTACTAACAGGGGATAAACCACAACTTTGCCATTTCACCTTTATTGATAAATTATTTGCACAGCTTTGCTATTTCTGATTACCCAACCATGACCTTCCCAAAATGTGTGATGATTGCAGCAGTTAATTCTAAAATCAGACTCCATTGATTTGGCAGAAGAAAAGGATGGATAAATTCCCAGAATAAAAAATAAAACTTCATCTACATTTGTTGTTAATATCATCTACAAAATCCCTTGTGTCACTAGAAATTTTACTGAATGTCATGTACCCTGAGTGACTGCAGAATAGTTTTGTAGAGGAAGTGGTCAGTGCTCTTTGACCTTGTCTGTGTCAAATATTGAAATAAATGTACATTAGTAGTAATCATTGTCTACTTGTTTCACCTTGCCAAATGTCACTTGAATTATTACTCTGGTCCTCAAAGTAAAGAATTTTAACTTGAAGTTTCCTAGGGAAAAAAAAAATGATCTATTCTTTGTTCAGCCTCCACAAATAGAAGCATGGCATTTGTCTTTTCATTGGTAACATTAAGTCTGTCTGATCTGAGTGATAAAAAGCAGAGATTATCTATTCCTGTCTGTCATTTTTGGCAAACTTCTGAACTTTTCATAAAAACAGAAAGATAAATCACAGGAGCTATTATTGTCTTTGTCTTAATCTTTCTAATGGATCAGTGTAATTTTTGGTATACTCCAGTAGGTCAGGGAAGTCATCACTGTTGGAGAACAGCCTTGCCTACCTACTGAATGCTAAATACTGGTCTCCCCCACAAATCCAGATAAGACTTTGCACAGGGGATTAAGCTACTGGCAAAGCAGAGGAGTCCTGTGGATCCACTCAGCTGTTGCTAACAGACTTCTCTGACATTCTACAGTCCCTCCGAGGTGGGGGTTGAGGCCATATAGCTTATGGAGAGCACTCCTGATCCTAATTCTAAAAGTATTCAATGTGAATTTACAAATGCCTAATTAGAAAACTGGCATGCAAACACAAACACTGAAACACCTCACCACCATACTGCCTTTAGTTTCTGATCAATATAGACTGGAAAATGCAATGATACTGGTGGATAAAGTTAAAAATTTTGCTGCAGAAAACAGCAGATATGACAATATAGGAAATATCCATTATTTAAGAATTAGCTGTGTAATCTGTGTCAATGTTTTTTTCCTCCTTTCAAGTGAGGAAAAAAAAAAAGAAAGATTTGTCTAGGAAAAGCTAACAATTGATTTGGGTGTAGCAATGGACCACTACACAAATAACTGACAAATCTAGATAAAACCATGGAAAAATACTGAAACTTACAAAGAACAAAAGGGGAAAAAAGATGCCTTTCCTGTCCTTAATGGCTAAACTGCTATCCTTAATGGGTAAACTGCTAGGGTAATACTTATTACTAAATCAAAATATGTTTCCAATATTAATGATCAAGAAAGGTCCAAACCAAAACCCTCAAGATCCTACATTTCCAGGAGCTTCTCATTTAGGCAGGGAGAATATGGTACACGGCTCAATTCTCCTTCCTCTCAAAATGATAAAGATTTCGACCTAAGGCATAAAAAATGCAGAAGTAGAAGAAAGACAGAGGGAGAAATGGTGGAATATTTATGAAGGCAGCTATAAAGGAAAACTGATTATTTTGAAGAAAAAAGAAAGGAACAAAACACAAAATTAAAATTCTGGCACGTTGCAACTAACTGGTCTGACCAGCTGTCTTTTATTCCAGAATTTCTATCCCTCTTTTTTTCTTTCTTTCTTTTTTTCCCCAGTATCTCAGCCTTTTTTTCCCCTGCATTTGCTCTGCATATCTTCAAGAAGACAATCATACTCCAAGCTCTTTTCTTCTTCTCACAAAGCCTTTTCTTTGCATTTCCTCATAACAAATCTACCACCCTTTTCATTCCATATGCATGTCGTTCTGTCTAAGCAAAATCTCTGTCAGATGGATTTAATGTAAGAGATTGTAAACATCAGATGGAGAAATAGGAATCTATTTTAGCCTGACCTTTCAGACCAAATTTGATCACACTGCAGCCTGACTGAATAGGTTTTAATCAGCTTTATCAGTGTTGAAATTTAAGTTCTTGTGTAACTGAATACCATTTCAACTGATTTAAAACCAAAAAAGAATATGATCATATAGACAATGAATGTTCTTTTTTTAATTTTTTGCAAGTCCAAAGGAACTTGAAAGGAAAAAGCTAACATTGTAGGCTTTTACACTATTTACAGTGTATAGTGTTCACCTACGCTGCTAAACAGAAACATCACAGTTAAGCAGGAAATGTTAAAATAATTTTCCGCTCACCTGCAAATATTTATTACATACATACACAGTCACCTTCACAAAAAGATAAACAGGCAAACAGAGTACTTAGCTCTAAACTTTCAAACATATAGCTACACTTTTCCATGATTGCCTAAATAGTGCACATTTAATGATTCCTACATCTGTACAAAAGCACAGTCTGTGTAATTAGAGTCTGCATAACTAGAGTCTGCACATTTATAGTTTGTTTGAGCACTGTTTGATAGATGAGTCTAACAGATAAGGGTCTCATCAAAATGGATTCTAAAAATATAAAAATAGTTCTTTAGGTATAATTGTAAACAAACAGAACTACCACTACCACTTATCTCAAGGGTCCAGTACCATTAGGAAAAAAAATTTCCTGAGATTCTCATGGTGATTTCCAGACTCCATTTTCTTCATTGTGTAATGCATACATATTCAAAGAGTTTAAGGCAATGACAACTTTCTACAAGGTTTCTATGGAGGTAGGATTTTACGCTAAGAACAGAAAATGGTGTCTTCTACATCTGAAGCTATGGAAATTACAATACTGGGCATATATTCAGGGATTAAAAGGGTTTTCCATTCTCTGGGATACACTAATAATGAAAACCTGTTATATAATACACACACATACACACATTCCCCATGTAAGTCAAATACGTTGGCTTATCTATCTTTTGATATTATTGTATACGCTCTGTATTTCAAGGAAGTCCAAATCAGTTCATTCTCTTGACTTTCATTATAATGACAGCTCCTATTTATTCTCATAAATTAAATGGATTGGTTTTGTTGTTTGAAACAATTAGCTGGGGGGTCATACTACTGTGAAAAGTGCTGGGAAAATGAGCCAGTGCTTTTCTTGTATTCACATTTTTTTCCATATTTTCCTATTCTGGAGTATACTTTTCAAGAAGGCAGCTTCAGCTTTATTTCTAGAAAATGACAAAGAAGAAAACAATTCCATTTTTTGGTTTAACAATCTAGTCTGTTTCCTCAAGTTTTTTAGTTATAAAGACTGAAAATCACGAACTCATTTGTCTTAAAAATCAACTACTGAAGAAAAATATCTCAAGGTTATTACTAAATATCTTGGGAGAAGGATACAGAATTTATTTTTTCTCCAAATAAAACAAGTTCATTCAGAACATTTCTATTTCTACTTATATTTCCTAATTCCATGTGAAACCATGCGTGTAATATTTTAAGTTGCCCCCGAGACGTAATTGTTAAATTCTCCCTTTCAGAATACTGAATTCAAAAGTCAACAATGAGGTATGCAGTGACAGAAAGTTTACCTACCTCATTGCAGCATGGCTAATGCTTTACCCTTCTTGCTTCTGACTTCTGCCTACTTGGCAAAGACCTGAAGGAGTTTTTTGCCCAGTGTGAAGAACAAAAAGGTATTTGGTGCCATTGACCAAAGAACACCAGACAGAATAAAGGACTGAAATGGACATCCTAATTACTGAGTCTCAATTCCTGCAATTGCAGGCTAGGCTTTTCGACAGAGTGATTCTAAGTCATAAACCATGCAATGCTTTCAGCTATGTAGCTGCAGGTATTTTTATCTATTTCTTTCTCCTTGTGGGGTTTTATCTATAATTAAAATGCAAGTTTTCCACGACAGGAATAGTCCTTATATCTAGTTTTGCAGCAATGCACTCAGTATATGGGAAAAAACCAACATGTACTAATAATGCCAAATTTCAAGTGTATATTATCCTTAAAATATTAAATAAAAATATGATTGTGAAATTTCAGGCAGAAAATGAAAAATCAGGGGCTTTAAAATAAAAATGGATTCATAATTTTCAGCAATACTGTTTTGTTACTGGTGGATTTGGATATTTTGTCTGGAGTCAGGACTGTGACTAAGCATGGATATTAAAACTAAAGAGTAGAAGGATCTCTTTGCACCTTTGCATCTAAAGTGATAAGCAAGCGCAAAGAAGCCTTGTACTCTTAAGTGCAGTGAACATCATTTTAAAACCTAGTGACCCTACTGGGCTGACAGGCTGAGGACTGAATAATCCATTGATCTGCCCCTTTGTACTGGCCAGCAGGGCAATTTCTCTTCTTTTTTACTGATGTATGTGCTGCACCTCTAGAAAGAGCTGCCACACCAAAATACATTTTCCAGGGACAAATTCCTGCAAATATTCCTGAAGGAAAATCACATTCTCTGTCCTTACTACATGCTTTCTGCCTCTTGTGCAGCCAGTAGGTCAAAAAGCCTGCTGTAGTCTTTTGTGTTGCGCTGAGGATGAATCTCCCGTTTAAGAAAATACAATATCTACAAAAACAAAGTCTGAAGTTGACCTTTTTGTTTTCTAAGCTCTGTTTGTTAGCATAGACATAGGCAATAGGCTGGTATCATCTGGTAGTTTTCCCTTTTCTATTAGAAAAGGTGGGGGCAGGTAGAGTGAGGAGTAATGGGAAAACCTTTTCTACCATGCTAGTGGAGTACTTGTATTGCATATGACTAAGGTTAATGCATAACTGACAGAAAGTTCATATAGTCAAATCATCATCAAAGAGTACATTTATAATGTGGTCACAGCATGACTGGATTTTTTAAACACAAATTAATGATAATTGAAGCCCAGTCAAAGTAGCAGAAATGGCGGTTGTTGTGGTTTGCCTTGGCCATATTACGTCTCTGTCATTTCTCATCGGTCAAACATAAGTGGACTGGAAATGTTTTAATAATAGGAAATACCCAATGTGTATACTGCTGAAAAACAAGCAAATCTTTGTTTTCATGCCCAGGAAAGCAAAATGAAATCAATGTCAAACCAGATTTTGCTCACCTAATCCTTCAACAAGTAAGCAACTTTGGCCTCTAACTTTTTCAGTGGACTCAGTATATTTATGTTGACTAAGTTGAAGGACATCTGTGGTACACACATAAATTCAAAGGAACTATATTTTCTTTCTTCCTGTTCTCCCTGATTTTTTTGTATCCGAAATGCTTGTCTTTGCAGCATAACAGCAAATAGGCAGAGGAAAACCTGACAATGATTTCAGTACCAGCTTCGTAGTTCAACATTTGCGTGAAAACTGCACTTGTGCTCTCGTCACTAACTCAGAACTAAAATTAGAATTACAATAGATTTCTAAAATATAGTGTCATTACTTTATTTTACCAACTCTTTGCTGCCTCTTTGAAACTCTCCACAGACCACTTCATTCTCCATCTTTGACTCTACTCCGAAAAGTAGCAGCTAATCTTTAAGTTGTAAAAATATTTTATGTAAGGCATTTCTTCAAAAAAATCTTTTGGTAAAAAAAGTCTTTGTACTACAAATCAGATTTGAGTTCAAACTGCTATTGCTATTCAGAACTACTGCCAGATAGTTTCATCTTTCTGTACTTCACTCATCAAACACAAAATGCAGACAATAATACTTTTCCTCACTCAGAAAACTGTCATGAGGTTCCATGCATTCATGCTTGGGAATTGTTGCACTAAATTTACTTGGGTGTATTTTGAAGTGTAAAATAGCTGAGACAATAGGATGCAGGTGAAAGACAGAGAATGAGCATCTAAGTTCCTTACATTTTTCTAAAATGAAAGTACAAAACACAGAACAGCTGAGAAGTGGGTTTATACTTCAGTCACACTCTATAAAAATCCAATCCTTTTTATGGACATGGAAAACTGCTGCGTAACTGTCTAAAGCAATAGTAGTCATAATTAAACTTTTCAAAAAAGAAATACATATCAGCCATGCTTTGCTTCTGTTTCCAGGTGTGCAGCTGAACTGAACATGGCACATTACCAAAAATGTTAATGACAACAAAAACATAACAGGCTGCTTTAATTCAACAAACAGGCTGTTCTTTCCCATTTCTTTTCAAAGGAGCCTTACTTCAGTCTCGCTCTTGCTCCATCACAAGGTTCAGATCAGGCTGAACTGTGCAGCCTTTTGTGATCTTGCTGGACTTACCCATTCAGCTAGGACTGCTCTTTTAGCTATAGTTGTCTAGAGTTTTAATTTGAAAAACAGCTGTCACCAGGAAGTTTGCAAAAGGATCGTTTGACATGACAATAACAGAGTTCACTTCTAGCAGAAATTGGTTCTAAGGGGTGTTTTTTTGCTGTCTCTGTATATCTTTTATTTTACATGAGTTAAAAGCACCACCACCACCAAAACCAAAGAGGCCAGTGTGCTTAGTTGTCCTCTTCACCTTCTCTGAGTCTCCCTTGCAAAGTAGCTTTATATTTGCAGCATGCTTTCTTCTCATTTCAAATCTGTCTATTCCTGGAAGGTAAACATAGTTTGCATTCTATGATGAAAATAAAAGGAAGAAAAATAATATGTTTCGAGCATCTACTATTAACTGGCGATTACTAATTGCAAACTAATAAAAACTAGAGCAGAAGTGCAGTAAAATGGCAGACAGCTGCTGTAAATTTGGGACTCTCACTCAGTGTAATGGTTAAAGCTTTGTCCCAGCCATTCAACAGGAATTAAATTAAGGATAATGCTAGTGAATATAGTGATGATATCCAAAATTTGAATTAAAAAAATCCCTGAACTGGAAATGTTACTAAAATAACATTTTGTGTCTTCCTCTACTCTGAGAATGATCTCATTTCTAAACTAACACAGGAATTTGTTTTTGCTATACTTCTGTATGAAAGTAGGTCGTAACATGCAACACCCTCTTTCCTAAAAATCAGCCACTTAATAGTACTTCTGACGCATTACTTTTCATTCATGCTTAAGATGATACTTTGTGTTGAACAGAAAAATATCAGCTGACTCACCACTAGCATTTTTAATAACTTCCACACAGAAGAGGTAATACCAGATCTACCAATTTACTTGTGTGACTATGTAGACATGTTTTTCCTAAATCCTCCTCTTTCAATTTTTTTATATTGTTTTATCCTATTAAAAAATGAGCGTATTAATACGAAATCCTAAAGAAATTGAACATTACCAATATGACATAGAGTTTAGTTTACTCAGAAGTAAATACTACCATCAAGCAAGGATAAGAGTGAGGATTTGTGCAGAGCTTCTTTGAATGTAAAACCAAGAGTCATAATTTCATATCAGAGAAAAGCAAATTAAATCCATTTTGCTTTTTGGCAAAGAGTCCTCTTTATTTTCTTACCTGACATGATAAAACAAACATTTTCCATAAGCTGCATAGTCCTTTTTAGATTGGTCATTTCTTCCCCATTCCATGGTTCAGTTATACAGCTATACAATAAAGGCATTGTAGAAATGTATATAATAGGTAAGTTCTTTGCAATATTAAAACCACTGAAATAGTTCACCCATACACATTTCCCATAATAATGAAAAAAAGTCTCCTTCTTTCTTTTGAAACAGTTGTGGATACTCGGCCACACTATGTCATGTTTCCCTTAGAAAAATAAAATAAAGAAAAAATAGAGCAATTAAAAAAGAAATCTTAAAATCTTGCTGCCTAAATTGCAGTTGAAAATCTTGTATTTGCATAGAGAGTACTACAATAGTAATAATTTAAAAATAATGGGCACTTATTTGTGTGATTACCCATTCAATACCTACAAATATCTGTGCTTCTGTATATGGACAGATGTAACTCATTTATTAGCGTTTTTTAATTTCCCACCTCCTACACTGGATATTAGGACTGCTGTCAATTTCAGAGTTTTGTTCTTTAGCCCAAGCTGTGGTGACTCCTGCTGAAGGCTAAGGAAGCAGTCATCACACAAATCTGAATACCAAGATCAGCCTGTGTGCTTGTCAATCTTGCAGGTGCAAATTAGAAGGTTTTGAAAATATAAATTTATATGTGAAGCTACAAAGCACTATAAATCTCCCAGTCTTCTTGTAGGTATCTCAGGATCTCCTCTTTCAGTGTTATTTTCAGTATTTCCCACCCCCTATTTGAGCAGTGTTTAATGGTAACTTTTTCTCAAGATACGATTTGTCATTTTCTGGATTCTTAAAGTCATTTTCAGTTTTTCCACTTGTGTTGGCTCAACAGTCTTAGAAGCAATTATTGGTTGCTAAAAATGTAGAATTGTTTTGTGTTAGAGGATCTGTTGTGAAGTACTTCATTATATTTCTTTCTTCTTCCTTTATATATAGTGATTTTTGTGTTATTATATTTTTAGCTATCTACTTTGATAGCTCTGTAAGAAGTCTCTTAAATCTTGATTTTCAAAGGATCTGAATATCTTAGCTTATGAACTTACCATACTTGTTCTCTGTTTTTGTCATTTCAGTTATAATTCTATTCTCAGACCACTGGTTTATTCTGAGCATTAATTCTAATTTATATTACCTCTCCCAGTAAGCTCACATATCTGATAGACATGTCATAGAATTTGTTAAGTATTTGTCATGGTTTAACCCCAGCCAGCAACTCAGCACCACGCAGCTGCTCACTCGCTCCCCCCCAACACAGTGGAATTGGGGAGAGAATCGGAAAAAATAAAGCTTGTGGGTTGAGATAAGAACAGTTTAATAGAACAGAAAGGAAAAGACTAACAATAACACTAATAACAACAAGAAAATGACAATAATAATAATAAAAGGATTGGAATACACAAAACAAAGGATGCACAATGCAATTGCTCACCACTTGCCGACCAACGCCCAAGCCACACTCCTCCTCCCCCCCTCCCCGCACGCCCGGCCTGACGGCCCCGGGT
>JAVKLA010000047.1:20255682-20309632 GCA_034782735.1 Sagittarius serpentarius | reverse complement strand
GGGTGGGGTGAGAAGCAGAAAAGGCCTTGGCTCTGTGTAAGCCCTGCTCAGCAGTAACAAAAACATCCCTGTGTTATTATCAACACTGTTTTCAGCACAAATCCAAAACATAGCCCCATAGTAGCTACTATGAAGAAAATTAACTCTATCCCAGCCAAAACCAGCACAGCTTTGCATTAAGACATTATCTTCCAGGAGCAAAGTTATAGCACTCTACAAGCTTATATAATGATATCACCAAATATTCATGTAATTAAGAAACTTAGGAGACTTCATGTTTACAGAAACTCTTGGCTGTGATTCCAACAGTGTTACTGTTGCCTAGTTAGCAATGCAACAGAACAAGGAAAGGACAGTAACTTGTTTTGCTGCTAAAAGCTAGTCATCCATAGTGGATAGATACTAGCAAAAAGATAATAATCATATTAACTTCAGATATTAGGCTTGAGGGGTTCATCTTCACCTCCTATGGAAGGAGTATAAAATTAATAAATACACAAAAACTGATGAAGGGTACCAATTGTACGTCTTTAATCCCACATTTCAAGAAAAAAGATAATCTTTCATTGCTCTTATATCTTCTGAATTCTTGGTGGTTTCCTGGTGAAGAAATATTTGCAACATGCAACTTTAGGCACCAGTTTAGGCACCAAAATCAGACACCAAGTGAAACTCATGAGGTGCTCTGTGGAGTCAGTGGAAGGAGAATGGGTCCTTCAGAAAACAGCTCAGATCAGACAACTGACTGTGGTGCCCATTTGCCTTCTGGAGGAAAATCTCTCTCTCTCTTTCCCCTTTTATCATAACAGCAGTATGGCATACTGACAAAAGTATGTTAAGCCAGGCAATATGACTCTCTCTAATAAAATCTTCCTTCAAGATTTTTTCCTATAATTCTTTGTTTTCGCTCCCCACTATTCTGAATAATGCCTCTTTTAACCCTTGTTGCATGAAAAAAAAATTAAGTGCAGCTGTACGTAGGTATTAAACATCTTAATATCACTTTCTTGTACTAAGTTACCCAATTATTTGTATGCTACTTTTACTGAAATCCCTATGAGTAATTTCTAGCCCTCTCATTCCTAATTACAAGCATGTTATGCAATTTACTTATACAAAATGTGGCTGCATTAGGTGTTCCTAAGGAAAAAGAATGAGAAAGAGAGGAAGAAGGGGAGGGAGAGGGGAGAAGGAGGCAGAGAGAGAGGGAGGTGTGGGGGGGGAGAGAGAAAGGGAGAGGGAGACAGCTGGTGATGTGATGCAGCTGAACACTACATGTTGGAGTCTATTTGACAAAAAGCAGAACACCAGACATATATCCTGGAAGCTTTCCAGTTGCCCAGAGGCCACAGATCCTAGTTTCTACATTCAGGCATCAGCATGTTCACTTCACTTCTATCATGATCTGATTACTTAGCTGGAAAACATTACAGTGTTAACAACTTTTCTTCAGTTGGTACACAGTAAAATTTGCATACTGCATTTGCAGTGTCTGGCAAGGATAACTTTATACCATGTTATGTGACAGTTGTCTTTGTTATTCTCACTCATGATTGCTTCTGACCTAGCATGTAAACAGCAGCATTTCTGTAAGGTAGAAATGTACTAGGTAAAGGAGAAGGCTTTCAAAATTGATGGCATTTAAATTTTCACAAGTAACCTGTATGTTTCTATGGCTTGGTTCTTTGGCATGCAAGCTGAATTTGTGTAAGCAGGCCTGGTTTTTAGGGGGTAGATACTCAGGATCTTTTTTATAGTTATTTTTTAATATAAAACCCCACAGATATGTCTCAAGTAAGACATTTCAAAACTAAGACTCAAACCAATAATTTTTTAAAATGCAGTCCAGGTTGTGTAAGGAATACTTATTTGAAAGTAGAATTTTTTTTTTTTCTTTCATAGCTTTTCTTTCATAGTTATCATAACTAAAGCATATAAACCCATTTAAAAAAAAAAATGGGGAGTAGAGAATAAGACTATGATTAAGAACTTTCTAAAGCTAACCAGAAAGGCTAAGAGTCCAAAGAATTTTTCCAGAGCTGATTTAGTCCATGGAATTTGATATGCAGGATGAGAACACCTGCAGAAGGGAAATATTTTTAAGGTTCAGGGAATGCAAATAACTGCTATGTTTTAACTACTCATTTTGATCAAACTTGCTACAAGCTCCAAAAATTGTCTGAGAAGATAGGATATCGCCCCAGATTTCTACAGAGTGTATTCACTCAGACAACCTCCACTGAAGGTCTAGGCTCTCTTTCATCTTGAGAGAATAAAATAATCTTAACACATAAAATGGTATGTAGAAAAAAATGATATTGTGTATCATATATGAAAAATACATAATCCCAATTCTAAGTCAGCAGGTTATAACAAAATTCATGAATATGCATATATGTATTTTTATTAGCATTTCTGAGGGGAAATGGAACCTCTCCCTTCAAAGATATCATTATCGCATTTGAGCAGAATTAGAGTTTTGAATGAGACCTTTATTTACAACCTACAGGAACTTCTTAGTAATTTACAACCTCCCAGAAGTATATAGGGATGAGTGGTTTTGATGCCAGCCCCTCATATATAGGTAATTAATTTAACGTTTATTTTTCTGCATTCCACAGTTCATGCTCAGGAACAAGTATCTTTCTCTACTCTTAATGCTAAACTGTCAGCTAACATCAATAATGGCATTTCATGCCATTCTTTTATTTCTCTTATGAAGGCTTTTGATAAGAGAAGGGCAAGAGGAGATTTATTCTCTCAGCCAGCTCCTAAAATACATTTAAAACAACAGTTTAGATTCTCTGAAGACACTAATCCATTAATGAATGCAATCCATTTCTTGGTGGGAAACTATAAAGGTCAATTTAAAATATATAATGAATTTCTTCAGGTAAGTGAGGGAAGTCAAACTCAAGTTTCCAGGCGATTACAGACAATCAAAGATTCCCACTCTAGGTTCTTGAAGAGCAATGAAGATAAAGTGTTCTGTAAAATGTGCCATCAGAGCTTTTGTGTTAGGAGGATGATCATGAGGTTCTTCTTTTTTAACCACAGAAATCAGTCAGAGAAATACAACAGAAAACTTTGCCCAAGGCTTCTGAATGATCTGTTGCTCTTGCTACGCACAAGATCTCTGACCCACGGTCAGACTCCCCAGGGCTAATAGATATATATCATAATGAGCCCTACTCTGTGCAAATTTTAGTGCATTTTGAGGATGGTAATAATAATAACCTGTAAACCTTGTGTCTGGACCTTACAAAAATCACAGTTTGAGGCAATGAATTTATATTAAGGAGTCTAAAGTAAAAGAAAAAAAAGGTCCATCACTATTAAGTTTCTTTTAATGTGGTACAGCTCCCAGTCCTAACAACTTGGAGGGACTATTTACTTGGAGGGACTATTTAATGAGATAACTGCAAGGTATTTTGGATGCAACTTTTATTTATATTCTAGTAAATACAGATAATTATGGTTTCCCTGCTTAAGCTATTTCTTCCTTTCTGTTCTGGAATGTCATTGTCTCATAAAGCCATCACAGGGCAAGTTCTTCTTGCCTGCTAGAAGCTCCTCTGGTATCTCTCCCTCCTGGCAATAGCTTGTAAAAAAACGCTTGACTTGTGGAGGGTAATCCTGTGATACTGTGCTTTCCATGAGTACTTGCACAGAAGTGTTGAATGTGCTGCTTACCCTCCCTTGTTCTCCCTCTCACCAGCCCTGGCCCATCTCGGAGGACAATTGCAAACTTCTAGACAGCTGTTGGACCTTCAGTTGGTGGCACAATTTTGTTTTTTTCAGACCTCCTACAGAGGTTGCACCAAGAAGCACATACCGTACTGGGTTGCCCTGGCCCACAAAACTTATGCCTGCTCCCTCTGCTTCTCTAGGGCTATTTCTTCATCTTAGCATTAAGCTCATAGCTCCTACAGGCTTGATGGTATCCTTCTCTCCTTTACCTCCCTGCAGCTTTTAGGGCATAAAGACTCATGTGGGTCTCTGTTTCCTTGCTTGGGGACCCTACAGATTTCAGGTTTAAAAAAAAAAGTCTACCCTCGTGATTCACTGAAATGGTATCTCACGTGCCTCCTATCTCCTGCAAACCAGAGGGGAAGGGTACTACTGGTGATATACAGTGACTGATGACTTCTGACATGTCTCCTTCTGCCCTTTTTCCTTAACTAGAGAAGGCAATCTATTAACCCCTGGCTGCAGTGCTTAAGTACATCATTTCACCATCATTCTGTTGAATAAGTTCTTTAAATTGTTAAAGAGATCATTTTAACACACTGAATTTTTTCCATGGCATTGGCTCTGGCTCTGGCTCTGGCTCTGATACTGATAAAACAGTTCTCTTGACATAGGTATCCTGTTGGAAACACAGTTATATTCCCCATGTTAAAAAAATGCATTGAAATTATGGATCTAGTTTAACAGGTTTTATGGTTATTATTCATCTGGAAAAAAATAAAAATAAGAAAAAAATGCAATTAAAAGAAAGAAGATAAAAAAGCTTTACAAAACAACGGACTTCAAAGCCCTCATGTTTACTGAAACCCTTATTGTCCTACTGCTTAGTCAATAAAGATAATTGGCTAGAAAATCTGCACTCCCAGTCACCTTCCCACCTTTCTCTTCAAACTGTTATTGATGAAACTCTTAGAGAATGGGAATGTTGTGTTCACCCATTTTCCAAAACGTTGTGACCTTGCTTGAGATCAGCATCTCATTTTTCAATTTGTGTGAAAAGGCTGAGAACAGGATTTACTGACATCAGCCAACTGCAAATTTTAACTGGATTCAGGTACTTGGAATGAAACTCTTTGATGGTAATTGAGTTTAGGAATCATATTGGATCAAGATTAAATAAAATTATTACAAAAGAGCTTTTAATTCTGATAGAAGAGGTTTACTTCATGTAACACATTTTAAAAAAGAAGTACAACTGAAATCACCCCCAGGAACAGCTAATAAAGAGATATTTTTTTTTCTTTGCATACATCCATTCTTCCTGCGCCATGATTTGTACTCAAGTAAATGGTTAATCCAGCATAACCTATGACAAAGGGGAGCCCATGATAGAATTTTCCCCTGCAATTTCTGTGGCAATGGTTGGGTTTTGACATAGAATGTTTTTAAGTTGATGAGGCTATTTTTCTCTATAAACTCAAGGGGTTTTATCTAATTTGGAGCACATTTCATAAAACAAACTTTACTACATTAATTTATAACACAATTTTAAGCTAGTTCATAATTATTTATAAAGGATCAGAACTTCAAAAGAAGTGGAGATTTGTATGAAAGGCTGGGGAATCCTCAGTATAACTCATTAAAAGAACTGAGAGCCACTAGCTAGTGACTGTTTCAAACCCATAATTTCGAACAAACAGTAGTAATATTCCAAGTGCAAACACAGTCAATTAGACCAAAATATGTTCATTTGTTCAAAAAACCCCATTACTCTAATGAGACACTGTTTAATATTTAAATAAGTTCCCATGGTTCTGCTTACCACATCTACTAGTGGGAAATGTCTTACATTTGTTCTTGACTTTCATACCAGTATTTGCACTAAAAATAACTTCTTTAAAAAATTAAATCAACAGTTTCTAAATACCATTAATTGACAATTAATAACAAAAATGCATAACTTTTATAACTGTTCAACTTGATTTTTTTCTCTCTTCCCTTATTTTGAGATATTTATGGTTTAATTATATTCAAAATCCTAAAGGCATCCATTTAAAAGAAGAAATGAACTACAGCATTTTAGACCAAAAACTACCAGATAAAAGCAAACAGTTTTATTCTCCATATGATATTCCTGAGGATTTTTGACACAGAGATGCTAATTTTGAATTTAGAAAGCAGTACAGCAATCCTGCCTGTGTTTCTAGCCTCTATCGTGTTTTTTTCTTTGTCATGTACAGACAAATTTCTTCAGCCTTTCCGTGAATCTCATTGTTTGCCTCCTCATAACTCAGCAGTGTTGTCTTGCTTCTGGTAAGGCTACCCACAGCTTTGTCTTGCCTCATAAATGCTGGGCCTGAAGGTGCTCCCTCACAGTCACTTATGCAGGTGCCATTCCCTGACTCAAGCCCTGGCGATCTGCAAGAATTTGCAAGCAAGAGGAGGTCCAGCATAGAGAGTGCACCTCAGGCAGGGAGCCCTTCCTTATACGTCCTCTGGGTGGATTCAGGACCTTATACGAAGTCTGCTTTAGATTTTTATTTACTCATATCAACAGCCCAAGTTTTCTGTCAGGGACACAAAAAGTGATCAAGACAACTCTTTGATAATGGTGGAAGGAAAAAGGTAGATAAAACAAATGCTTTCATAGGGGGTTCTTCCCAACAGCTGTGAACTATGATATACATTAGTGGAAGCACTTTCATTCGATTGTGTGATCATTTCATAGGGAATCATTAAGTGAAATTTTAGCCTTATTTAAGGTTTCTTTTAAATTTCAGTGACTACTGAAGGCAAAGAATTTGACCTTTACATTTGGTTTTGACTTTAAGACGTAATGTGTACAGCTCAGTAGAGAAGAAAAACAATGTAGAGTTTTGTGATTATCTCCACACAGATCTATTCAGATCCATCAGATCAGAAGCAGGGTCCTGAAATACAATGAAAATATGTTTTGATTAATAAAAAGCATCAAGTACTGGGTGTCTTCTTGATAGATTTTTTTATTTAAGTTCAGGCTGTATGACTTAGTATGACTTGGACATAGTGCTGTTAAATACTTTCAATTAACTATAGATATGCTGTTATATCTTACATAATATTTATGTGCATATTCCAAATAAGGGGAAGCGATAAACAAACATTAAATTCCATTGTTATATAATACTTCAACAACAACAAAAGAAATTTGGCTTTTTTTAACTTGCCCACAGTAATTTCCAACTTGGCACAGGCAAAGTATACATTTGTGTTATTTTACATTCCTGTCCTTACTGAGAACAGACTTAGCCAATCTTTCCACTTCAGCAAATAATAATTTAAAATATCATTTACGAATAGTACCACTAAATAATTTTGAGAAGTGAGTCTGCTCTAAATCCACCTAATCATTGGTTATTTGAGTTGAAACATTTACTGAGTTATGGTACGGGCCCTTCGGCTTTCCCTGTACAGTTATGTTAATTCCTTTGTAAATGTAAAATTCGGCATGACACTAAAAGTTGCTCTTAAAAATATCTTTCAAATATAAACACTATTTTTCTGTCCAAGTTTATGAACAAATCTGAGTATATCTAAACCTGAGAAATTAATGGAAGACTATGGAGTGTCAGCTGTATCAGGGATAAAAAGCTCTGGAGCTGACAAGGTAGTTAGCAATGGGTTGAACTATGCAGGATAATGGATGTGTGTACAGCTGGTGTGGATAATCACCATTTGCCATCTTCTTCATTGAGTCTTAGCGGAGCTGCATTCCTTAGTAATGTTCCAAGAACTGTTAGATATCAGCAGCAAAGAGAAACAACAGCAACCTCCCAATAGAAAGCATCACATGGATGCATTTACAGGACTTGCAAAAGACTGGCCTGTTTATGACCCAATGTATATTAGCAAGGTTCATCTAAGGTCAAAGGAGGGACAGCCACGTATGCTAAAGGAAGAACAGACGTTACAGCTAATGAGAAATGCCATCACTAACATGCTGCTGGGAAAAGAAAATGAGCAATACTATAAGATTTTCAGTTCAGGAATTGTTCCTTTTTTCTGGTTGTACAATATCTATCACATTTCTGGCAACTACTGAAATACGAATAAGAAAAAACTCCTGCCTACATTAAGAAGCTGGATTCATATTGAAACCAGCAATTGCTTCCCCAGGTCATATAAGAGAGCAGATCATGCAATTGAATAGAAGTATCCTTAAGAACAATTTCATACCTGAGAATCTCAGTTTATTTCAAATAAAACAAATACTCAACCCCCTCTCACCCTAGTTTTAGAGAAAATTTTGCAAATATGAATCAATTTACACTAAAGATTGAAAAGCAAGAAGGCAAATATAACCAAGCTGTAAAAAAAATTGCTCTCATTTTGTTAGCTCGTTCCTCTGTTCTTTAGGTGATCTGGCTCACAAATGCTGAATACTTGGGGCCGGCTATGTCATATGTCAACCAGACTTTTTATATAGGTATTGAAAATGGTGTTTCCTGGCCTATGAAAGAATTTCCATCATTTCCACACCAAAACAGGATCAGGTCTCTCAAGAGTGAAAACCCCAAGTTCCCTCCTCTAAAATAGAATGGAATGGTATCAAAAACAAGAAGAACAAGAAGAAAAAAATGAGTTGAATTAATACCATTTACTTATCTTTACTTAAACCTCAGGGTTTGGTGCAGGTCCTACAACACATTGCGATGTTACAGCTATTAATCTGTGTCTATATGTTGTCTAATGAGGACAAAGAAGCCTGTATCAGGGAATGATCTCCTTCAGTTTTTTTCTACACACCTACCTAAACATCCTTTTACTCTGCCAAAATTGGGCTTTTGCCATTCAGCACTATGGTCTGGCCAAGTCCTGAAGAGCTGTGAGCTCCCTGGTGACTACTTGCTTCTCTCATTGGCCAGAAGCCATGAATGCCCATCACGGAGCAGCTGCAGAAGGGCTTCCTACTGCTGTGGCACCTTGGGGCCATTGGGACACCCAAGGGTCCACTGTCATCTATGGCTAGAGCCACCATGCTCCTCTGTCACATCATTTCTGGCTACGGGCTGATGAACTTCCATCCCAGAAGAGTCAGGCGATGGTGTCTCTGCCTGCCTTACAGGTGTGGCTGCTAACATCCCCAGCTGAGTATCACCCAGGGGTCTTCAATGGCCACTTGCTCTTCACGTAAAAAGCAACCTATAAAGGACTTGTGCAAAAAAGAAAAAGCCATTGACTTCTAGGTCAATCCTCCTTATCAACACTAGAATACAGCACAACACCCATTTGGGTATTTTTAATGGAGCAGAAAGAAACAACAAAAGTGAATCAAACACAAGCAGGCTCTTCAAATTTTCAAGAACAAACTCAAGTTTAGTTCGTAAGGCTGCAATGTTAACTATAAATACAGAGCTACCTAAACTGTAATGGAAGATATTGTCAGGGTCCAGAGGGTACTGCAGGCCCTACTGTCCCTGCCCTCCTCCCCTAGGGCTTCCTCACTCTGCCCAGGGCCCTATTTCAGTCCCTGCCCCAGTGATACCACACTGGGGCCAGTCTCCAAGTCCCCACAGCCCTGCCCTGCCAGGCCATGGGCTCCCCCCGCAGCCAGGACCACCCGCAAGCCCATGTTCAACAAGAGATGTTGCAGATGGCCTGTCCAAGCTCTTACTATTAATTTTGGGTTTGGCTTAGAGCAAGCATCAGAAAGTAACAACTGAAGATTTCAGGGTTATAGTCTCATCATTGCCTTCACTTATTCCTGAAAGGAGCTAATTCTTTTGGCCTTTTTTACTCTGGCCACACAGACTTAGGAAGACATTACAACTTTAAATCACTCAGATTGTCTTTCCTTATCAAAAATACAAAACTTCTAAGTGACAGAAAAGGAAGACAGATAGAGCAAGCAGGGAAGAGGAAAGGAGGGGGAGAGAGAGGGAGGGGAGGAGAGAGAGGTAGGGAGGGAGGGAGGGAGGGAGGGAGGGAGGGAGGGAGGGAGGAAGGAAGGAAGGAAGGAAGGAAGGAAGGAAGGAAGGAAGGAAGGAAGGAAGGAAGGAAGGAAGGAAGGAAGGAAGACAAAAATGTACCCATTCCAGCAAAAGTTAAATAAAAGGAGACTTGGCAGTTAGACTTAATGTAATATAGTCACTTGTTTTGGCACATAACATTTGGTTTGCTTGAAAACTGTTGAGGCTGAGAATGGGGACACTTGTTTTTACTTGCAGAGTACTGAGTGCAACTCAACCCGAATTCTGGGTGCTTGTAAGAAAACAAACTGGATATAGAAAAGGATGGCTGAGGTACAGAGGTGAACTTTTTAAACTCCATATTAAGGCTACTGTAATATAAGCTATGTAAAAAGTGTCATTAATGCACCTATCAAGAGGGAGAAAAAAGACAATTAGAAATTATCTACTCTCTTTTTCTTGGTACTGTTGACTAGTCGTCGTGGTTTAACTCCAGCCAGCAACTAAGCACCACGCAGCCACCCACTCACTTCTCCCCCACCCAGTGGGATGGGAGAGAGAATCAGGGGAAAAAAAGTAAAACTCATGGGTTAAGATAAGAAAAGTTTAATTGAACAGAAAGGAAGAAACTAGCAATGACACTAATAACAACAATAAAGTGACAATAATAATAAAAAGACTGGAATACACAAGACAAGTGATGCACAACGCAATTGCTCACCACTTGCCGACCGACGCCTGAGCCACGCTCCTCCCCCCTGCCAAGCTGGGCATGACGTCCCATGGTATGGAAAACCTCTTTGGCCAGTTTGGGTCATCTGTCCCGGCCGTGTCCCATCCCAACTTTCTTGTCCCCCTCCAACCTTCTTGCTGGCTGGGCAGGAGAAGCTGAAAAGTCCCTGACTTAGTCTCAACACGACTTAGCAACACCCAAAACCATCAGGGTGTTATCAATGTTCTTCTCATACTAAACCCAAAACACAGCACTGTACCAGCTACTAGGAAGACAATTAACTCTGTCCCAGCCAAAACCAGGACACTAGTGTCATATAAACCTGCAAAGCATTAAAAGGCTGAGTATGTGATCAAAATACCACAATGTAATTGTAGAATGAAGTGGTATTTTTTAGAAGAAGCTGTTACTTTAAGAACTGAAAAAGCAAAAAAAAAAAAAAAAAAAAATGCACATTTCTCACAAAGAATAGGAATTAGAGTGAAAGAGAGCAAAGGAACAAAAGATCTGAACATGGCTAACATCTATGCAGTGTACAACTTACAATGCCCATTAAATATAAAATACTCTATGGCAGGTACATTCTGTAGGAATTCCAACAGATGATTAAAATGTGCTATACTATGGATGGCTTATTTGTAAACCAAAGACAAAACAGTATTTTTAAAAGTAAAGCTACTCTTTACATATGACAATGGCTTATCATTCAAACCAAGTTATTAATACATATAACTTTTACTTGTAAAAGTGTAACAAATCAATTTTATTATGTAAACCAAAAATGAAGTAGTACAGAGCTGCTATGAATAAACACAGAAACCCATGTCATTCCAGATTTTTAAAAAACACGTAATTCTAGTATGTTGGATCTAAAATGACGTGTTCAATAAAAATCTGTCACCTTTCCGATCCTAGATTACTGCTTAGACAGTACAAGGCTAGTTTAAATGTTTTAGGGAAAAATCTAATACATAACCCAGTAGAGTCAATGATTCTACTAAATTTACTGATCAGATGTGCATTGTGCATTAAGAGGGTTCATGGTTAATTGTCAAATGTGTTTTTCCTGTTACAGATTCTTTCCTCTGCTTTTTAAACTTCTACTGAGACCTGTAGACAACTTTCAACATTTAAAACCACTCTTAATCACCCTTTTCCACTTAAGTCATGGTCCTTAGCAATTAGCAGGGTGAAGTAAGTTGAGAATACTTTGGTGAATGGTACAGGATGAATCTAATTTGAGTTGTAAAAAGAGATAAAAGACAATACAAGTAACAGGCCAGATGTGGTGTATGCTGTCAGTTTCAGTATAAGTGCCCATATCCTGACTTTTAAATAGTAAGTAAGTATTTTTCTGGTAATTTTTCCTGCTTCTGGAATCTGAAGACACAATGTGGACACATATACAAAATTCATTGTCTACTAAGGAAGACCTGCACCTGTAGCAAAGGTTCCCAAGTGGCAGAGGTGCTACCTTGGGGTCCTTCCTGGCTTCTGCAGTGCGCTTCTCCTACCTGCTGTTCTGATAACAAAGCAAAACTCCACTCTTCTCATTACCATGGTCTGTGGCATGCTCTGGCTGGATTAGGATGTTGTACTTTCAGTGTGAAGCACACATATCAACCTTGCCCACAACTGTAGTATGTCTGTGTTATGCCATACTTGTTACGCCAGTAAAAATGTCCATTTTACATCACCTGTAATATTGTTCGTGCCATCAAGACAGGGAAAAAAAAGAAAGGAAATGTGATGATTTCTATACTACCCTAACAAGTCTTGCAACTGATGTGTCAACAGGACTTGACAGTCTGGAAAAAGACTTCCTTGTCATTGTCAGCATCCTGCATCCAAAATTTACAAAGCTCTTTCTGTATGGGCACCTATTTCTGCTTGAGGATTTCTTTTTCTTCTATGATAATCAATGGCCTAAATATCTAGCCCTGTGCCCCACTTAACTTCCAGGTGAGTCAGTTGACACTGAGACGTCTATCTTCCTCTTCTGCCAAAAGGGCTTGAACCTTCTAGCTGTGGCACAAATGTTGCCTCAAGTTGCTCCTGCTCTGCTGTTCCCACTCTGCCAGAAAATACTAAGTCACAGAGGTAAGTTTTCTTCAGCGGTGTATTATTGCCCATTCCAGCATTGGGCTACTCTTCCTGCATGCTATACAAACGACTGAGCAGCCTTTGGGCCTGGGTCTTATTGAAGAAATACCCTTAAAACTTAAATCCCAATACATTAATAAATGTAGAAACAGCAGGCTAAACACCAGTCTGTTTCTGCATTTTGTAAGCTGTGCTCCTGGGCCATAGGTCTGAGACATTAACACAGCTGAATGAAACAAATATCTTGTAGAACACAGCTGTGAGTCAATTTGTAATTTACTGCCCTTTGGGCAGGATGGGTGGATAAGCATCCTAAATCCCCTATGCTCTTTTTCAGGCCATGGTTCCAACTAGGAGGCTTGCAGCCCCTCAATTGGTAACACACTGAATGGACAGTGTAGCCAAGTTGCTTATTTTTTGATGTGCTGTTCCCTCCAGACTTGATACTGATTTTTGTTTCTGCACAGCAAACTGAGGGGTTTAATGCTTTGTGAGTAAACTGAAGATATGTTAAAAAAAAAATTACTAATAAGCATGTTGCACCCTGTGTCCTATGGAAGACTTTTGTCTGGTTCCCAAGGTCAAACTGGCTGGGGAATTGGCTATAGCTTAGCAGACACCTGTCTTGAGGTTGGTAATTTTTCCTTGCCCTCTTCATCCTGAGTGGCTCTGCTTGCCCTTTATTCCCACCACCATTTGAGGATAAATGTCCATTCCTCTGCATCTGGCATAGCAGGTGATAAACTTATAGAGGGCTCTGAAGACACAGTCTTTTATGAAAACTGTAGTGTATATGTATATTATATATATCATATATTTATATAAATATATAAAGGGGAAGAGCTCTTTTCCCCAGGCTGTTATTTTGTGATGTATTCCTGATCTTCACTGCAGTTTTTAATCCATGTCTATAATTGTATAACACTAGTCCCTAGCACCAGCCATCCTTTATCTGAATCTTTTATTGCTTTTCCACTAGTTCTGTTCCTTAAAAACATATTGTGGTCCTGTTCTGAACCTGTATTTCAAAACCACTTGTGTTTTACTGTCACTGCTGCATGAAAGCTGAAAGCAGTCAGCAAATTGTGGAGGGAACCAGCTCGCTACCTGACCTCATTTCAGGATCAATTTCTCCTTAACAGCAACTACACAGGGCTTTCTCTCCCCCAGCCGTGAAAGCATTTCTATACTTTCCCTGCTCTAAAGCCTACCTTTGCAGGACTTGGTTATGTCGTGGCACTGAAGCCAGGGTCTGCCTCCATTAATGCCTCCCAGGCTGTGCAACTTAAGGGCATGGGGCTGAGGAAGAAGCCCACATCTGACAGGACACAATGTCTGTAAGCCACAAGCTGCTCATGCATCTCCGTATCTCCGTTAAATATCTATTGCTTCCACACCATCATGTGCTGTGAATCTTCGGTTTCTTCTTAACCCCGATCTGTAACCCCACAGGTATAACTGCCACCCTCCAACTCCAAGGGAGAAAGAAAAAACTTTCTTTCAAGGAAAAATAACAAATACAGTCAGGTTGGCCCAGATGCTTTAAACCAGAAATTCTGAGCCTTGTTTGCAGTCAGTGCTAAGAGTCTGCAGCTACATTATTGCAATGACTTTAACTGTAAACAAAGACTTCTTTGTTTGTGAAATAAAATAGTTAAATAGTTAAATAGAATAGTTTTTACTGCTTTTATTTATTACTTTCTTTTCCTCACCTTCTACCACATCTCCACGGTTTAACAGTGTCTGCATATGACCATCTTGACAAGCTGTCCTCTCACCTTGATGCGTAACATCTCTAACCAATTCCAGCTACTGCCCGCCAAAGAAGAAATGTGAGTAACAGTACAACATGTGTAAATGGGAGCAGGAAAAAAAAACCAAACAACAGAAGTTAAAAGATCTGAATAATCTAACATAGGTGGCAAAGATTGCTTGCACAAAAAATTCAGGCAATATTGTTACAGTCTATTTTAAAACCTCCAGCAATTAATTAATTAAACTTTTCAGCCTCATGTCTTAAAATTGTCAGGCTTATGGATATATGATTACATATTGTGTCTTCAAGTCCCACAATTTCTTGTAAAAGTTGATTTTTTTCTTATATTTTGACATCTTCCCTCCATAAGGCAGAGCTAATACAGTTCTCTCTTAATGAAGCTTTCAGTCCCTGAACAGTCCCAAATTGTACAGCATACCTCACATGAGCCTTCATTTTCCAGCAAGAAGTTTTTAATCAGTGCATCAATTAGTGCAATGAATACATAATTCCTCAGCAGGCTCAGAAAGGATTTTCATCTTGAATTAATAGAGCAGACGAAAAAAAAGAGAAATAAGAAAAATTAAAAGCAACACCTTCAAATGTAATAAATTGTGACAGCAAAAGGAAAAAGTTATGAAAAGCAACCTTTAAACCTTATTATCAAACTCAAGCTATTTATTTTAATATTTTTTTTCCCCAAAAGCAAAAGGAAAGGAAAAAACACTTCTTTTTCTTTCAGAAAACAGTACAGAATTGTTATTTTTATTTCTGAGTTACTCAGTATAGAAAAACAAAGCCAATTGCTTTTCTTAGCTCAAACCTAGGCAAATGAGTACTAATGCAATATACCTTCATTTTAAAAGGTTAAAATGTTTAAATACAAAAAGTAAAATAATGAAGGGGTATTCCATACCGTGGGACGTCATGCCCAGCTTGGCGGGGCGGGAGGAGCGCAGCTCGGGCATCATTTGGCAAGGGGTGAGCAATTGCATTGTGCATCACTTGTCTTGTGTATTCCAATCCTTTTATTATTATTGTCATTTTATTATTGTTATTACTGTCATTGTTAATTTCTTTCTGTTCTATTAAACTGTTCTTATCTCAACCTACGAGCTTTACTTTATTTTCCAATTGTCTCCTGCATCCCACTGGGTGGGGGGAAGTGAGTGAGCGGCTGCGTGGTGCTGAGTTGCTGGCTGGGGTTAAACCACAACAGTCCATATCAGTGTAACAAATGACATCTTTCTTGTTGCATATATTATTCTGTCATTGAGAAAGGACTTGTAGAGAGAAAAAAAGAGCCCATACATCTCCCTTTCTTTCTTTTTTCCTTATGATTTCCTGAAATTCAAAATAAACAATCATTAAACAAAGAGGGACTATTCTTCCTTTCAGATATCAGTATTTTCTCACAGTGAAGTGCTTCATTTCAACTCTCCAAGTACCCCCCAAATGCACAAATCCACAGTATATATTAAAAAAAGTGAAGTCTCAAAGACAAAATGTAAATATTTTTAACCTCCTGAAATAACCTTAACTGAAAAGGGAATAACAGGAGAGGCTTAGGCTAAGGACGCTGTGGGAATGTCATGGGAGAAGGGTTTCAGATGCTATTTCATTCAGTGTACTGAGGCTATCAAGTTGTTTTCTGCATCCTGTGTTAAAGTTCTGGGAGTATTGCAACAAACATTGCAGCCGAAGGAAAATAAAACTTACAGCTTTTGATGTATCCTCCCATATTGAAAGAACTTTCTATAACTGGTAGGAAGAATTGGGCTGTTTTAAACACATTTTAAATGGTTTGCATTTGCCTTCTCCTGGTATTTTAACATTCCCTCTGCTGAATTTCAAAAGGAATCATTCTGAGCACTAGTTAATTGTAATGCCTTGGTTGCAGAATAATCCCCCTTTTAAAGTGACTTTTTTGTTGCAAATAAAAGTACTATTCAAGTTCCTTTTTTCCCCAAAGAGGTGCACCATTCTAAACTTCTTGAATGATTATTTAAGTATCATTTTCACAGGGAGTGAGTGATCGCTGTATGAATAACCTCTGAGACCCCAAAGTCTTATGTGACAATAATGGAATATTCATAAACAACTAATGGCAACTGCAGGACCGTAAACCAGGCAAGATAGTGAGTCCCAAATAAAGTAGAGCCTTTGTCATGTATTGAATAGCAGTGTACCTAAATGGGATCTGAAAAAGGGATGGTCAGAAGCCACCTGCAAATTAGTATGATTAATTTGCAATTAAATACAAGAAATATGATTGTTCCCTCACATTAAATACTTTGTATAATTTCTCAAATTGACTGTGCAGAAGGGTTCAATGAGCACTACATAATACACAGACATTTGAAAATGGAAAAACAAGTTTAAGTGAACAGAAGAGTTGCTCAGGAAATCCTGTGTCAAAAATAAAATCAACTCCCAATGCCACACATGAAAGTAAATACATAGAATTGGTGCTCTAGCAAGAGGCATTTCCAGTTATGACATACTGTTTTGATATCTACAGCAACCCCCAAAATAACCTTTCCACATTTCTCCAAGAGCCTGGAAACACAATATATCTCAAGATGGTTTGACAGATCATGATGATAGTACACACTTCCAGGCTAAGAACTGCCACTACAGCATTTTGTGACAAAAATCGTTTTGAAACTATGTGCACAAATATTTATGGCATCAGAAGCTGTTGAGATTGCTTCAGCTTTGGTGATGATGATGAAGTAGAGGGAGTAAGATATGGCAGCTTCTCACAAAGATCTGCAGCTCAGATCTGCCATTCAGGGCTGTCCCTCACCACAAGTTGCAGATTTATCTTTTCCTCATTTGCAGGGCTGTTGTAGTGTTGAACATGAAGAAAATAGGAAGATACAAGTGAGAAATAATATGGGCATTTCTGGAGGATTTCAACTCACGGTGATTGTCCACCCTTTTCACAATATATAGCTATTAATATAGCCAGCTGAGACATGATAACAAAGATCCTTTCTTAAGGTTCCCCACAGCTGCACAGCTCTCGGGATACATTAGTCACAAAAATAGACCAACCTGTCTATCTTACAGCTGCTCCAATTCAAGGCTGCTACTGACTTTGAGCTGAGAATGGTTTCCCTCTTAAAAGTTATTGTCTCATGCCGTGTTTGGCCCATGAAACCTAGCGTCATTGTTGACACAGCACAGAGATAGCTGCTTGTTTTGGAGTGTGTCAGTAACTAGTGAGAAAACTTTCTGCAGCTTGCATAACTGCCAGTCTTCAAGATGCCACCCTTTGTTCTCATTTTTCTTGTTCTCATTTTCTTTGTTCATTTTTCTTGAACTTGCAGTGTTTTGAGCTTAGTTATTCCTTCAGTAAAATCAGGTAAATCTACTTCGCTGCAGCTGGCTGAGTTCATAATAGTTGCAATTACTTTTTTATATAATGGTTGTCTAAAGGTATCTCTCTCATAAACAGGAAATTGTGAAATTCATCATTAGAGGAAGCACACTTTTTCAACCCCAGTCCTTACTGCACCATGTACAACTAGATAAGAACGGATCATTTCTGTCATAAGGGCTACTCTGTAGGAGCCACCTTTTAGGTCTGTTAGGGCAGTGAAGACGTACATAATATCTTCAGGACTGAGAACCCCAGGGACAAAAAATTAGCACCTCCTTGAGAGAAAGTAAAAATTTTGAGAAATATGGGAGACATAATTTGTCTCTTACTTTCTCAAGTCCGGACAGAGTTTACTAGTTGCCAGTATTTGTGCTGGTGTGCAATGCAATCCAGGGTTACCATGAGGTAAGGCTCCAGTCTGCGAGTCTTAAGTCTTACTCAAGATCTCACAGCTTACTTGAATGGAAGTGTATTTGGTTCACCTGCCAAATGACAAGAGAGAAAAGCAATGGAAATGCTTGCTTGTGGGGAATATCTTTGGTCCACCTAAGTCCTACTCTGCCCTGTGCCTAGCGCTGCTGTACAATAAGCCTGTTGCATGGGAAAAGAAGGGGTCCAGTGCAGGCTGTGCTGGCTGCAGAGCACTGCTGTAACATCCCAGTTGCACAGGGGACATGTAATCATGGAGTGGGAAAGCTGGGGTGAGGCAGGAGGACAGCACTGAGTAGTGGAATGGAGTGAGGAAAAGAAATTGCTGGTCACTAAAGCTCACTGGTCCCCATCAAGATGGTCGTCTGCAAAAGGCATCTCCACAGATATTCTTGGCTGGACATGTCACTTGATTTTAGCCCTTTCAGTCACTTGAGGTTGAAGAAGCAATAAACTAGCTTGAAAATCAAGCATTGTTTATTTAGAGGAACACTTTATGCATTTTACCTATATCTAATGTTATAATTCTTAGCATTATTAACAAAAGAGGAAAGAAAGTCTTGCATAGGTACCTGACTTCCACTCACTATTTGTTCCTATACAGTATGTCATTTAAGTTTTTTATAGATATCTGGAGCTCAAAATAACTTCACCCATGATACAATATTATATATATCATATCACATGGCAAAATTCAGAGAAGCATTTCTAGCAGCCGGAAAATTACCTGGTTTTGTCCTTTGGTACAAACAAATAAAAATGCAATATGGCAAATTCCAGTGGAAGATGTACTGGGGAAAAATACCAACGGCTGCAGTTGCCCTGTTCTGTGCTTTTTGGAATTCAACATGCCAAAATAGCTAGAGTTTAGCTGAAATGTATGAACTTCAGGGGTACCAAGTTTTCCCAAGCACTGACAGCAGTAATTGTTGTTACCTGATTGAATTACAGGCATTGTTTTAAACTCTGCAAAACAATAATGCCAAAAAGAAAGCAAGTTTGAATTCCGCTTTTTGTGCCAGCAGCGTTACATAATGAGATAAACATTGGTAATTGTGTTTAGTTCAATAACACTTTTAATTATAGTTGAGATCTCCTTTAAAGTGTATGGATTTTACTGACGCAAACTAAACAGCTGAAAGCCAAATGAAGGCAGTCTCATAGATTTCTACTGTCTAATTAAAGTACAGAAACATTGCTTAACCAATTCAGGCATTTAGAAGGAAAAGAAAAAAAAAAGCTGCTTGCACATTTGATACACATTTTAATTATTGCAAGATCTCAGGTAATAAAGTTTGTTTTACATCAAAACAAAGTATCTGTAGTCTGTGAATTTAACCTCTCTTTCTTGTTAAGCAGGGCAAACGTCATGAACAGTCTACTCTGTTTGTGTATATAATGACAGGTAAGCCAGGAAGTTCCATCGCACCCTATGAGGCCCTGGTTCAGCAATATACTAATGTACATTCTTAGACTTTAATCATGTCAGCAGTCCTACTAAACTGTAAAAAATCTACCTAATTTCTGATAAGCAAATGGCTGAAGGGAGGTGAAATTCTCATCTTCTTATTCTGAGTGTGAAATTTCATATGGCTTCTTTGCTATGGTGAAGAGATTCTGCAGCAATCTGCATGCAGAATTATCATGTCTGCCACCATACAAAATTTATGTACCACACAGGGCTTCAAAATGACAAATCGCTTATAAAAACATTATGAGCCTTTTACACAAAGGGGAAAAATAATATCCCAGGTATTCATTAGCATCATGAATATTCACAAAAACACATTTTAAATTCAAACTAACAAGTAGTTCTTGTTTTTAGCAGCTGAGAAGACATTTAATCCATGAGACCATATGATTTGTCTCACCAGTTACCATCATGTGTCAGTAACAAAGAATATCAAGTATTCAGAGAGAATTACACATGATCAACCTCCTCTGGCTCTTCCTAAACTAGTAAATTAAACAGTGTCCAATTCCTGGCTATTAGAAAGACAATTGTCTATAAATTTAAATGGTTAGAATGATCTCTATCCCTAGTGTGATGCAACTGAATGCTCCAAAACAGTTCCCAGCCACATGCCAAAGAATATTTCCATTTAGCACTTTAGCTAATGGTGTACATATTTGTATGCCTCTTCTGGCCCAGTCCCCCAGCACTAAGCCAGCAGCAGTCTCATGCCCATATTATCCCTTCATCACTTTCCAGGTTATGGCTTGCACTACCTGATGCCATGGTGAGAAAAAGGGCGTTATTGGGGGCTGCAGAGGCCTCTTGATTTGACAACAGGGTGTGGTATAGCACATTTGCAGCAAGAATCAACCAAGAGCTCCTCCTCATAACCTGAAGGAGACTTGGCCGGGAGCTGGGGAGATTTGGGGGACCATAAATTCAGCTTAACTAAAAAGACAGAATATGTAGCACTTATAAAATGCAAAACTTGTAAAAAGGCAAAGCTTTATAGAAAGGCTTTTGCTCTGATGCTGTTCTAAACAGCCACACAAATCAGTTTTCACCATCTCCCAATCTTCAAGGCTGTAGCTGAGCCATTAACTTTGCGTGTTTTGGTCAGTGTCTGCTCCCTAAGACTTTTATATTTTCAGTGCGATGGTCTGTTATGGATGTCGTCAGGGCAGTTGCTTTCCGTTACCAGTCTTTTTGAAATGGTTTTGTGTAGTGAATTGCTCTTTGTCTATCACGTCTTTGTCCTTGCCAGGATGCCTTCAGTGGATGTAGCCTGAATCTGTCTGCTTGAATCAATATTTATCCTAGCTCTATCTAAATTTCATAACTGTATTCTTTTCAGTGGAGCTTCAGTGTGGTTGAATGGAAACCCTTGTTATTGGTAATGATGGCCATGAGGCTGCTGGAGCTAAAAATGCAATATTTTCCCCCTTACTGCTTGGCACATAATTGCACACAGACTGTTGTTTTATTTCATAGATATGGTCAAGGATAGGCAGGAATGATCATAGGATCAAACTGCATTGCAGCTTCTATTGCACTATAAACATGCAGATTAGAGAAGAGTGAACTCCTGGTTTTCATTATTGCTGGTTATAATGTCAAACACAGACATTTTTAAGAATAATCTTAGGATTGTTCAAAGGGGGAGTTACAAAGAGAGGCTTGTTCCACACTGGACTCACAGGGAGCTCTTAATCAGCAGTGCCATATTGAGAAATGTAGAAACAACTTGGGGGGTGGAAAATGAAGCATTAGTGGGAAAGGAATAAACCTCAGGGAAACTGAAGCTGTGTTAGAAGAAACTGGGATTCCCAATGAAATAGGAGATATTTATGATTTATGGGCAAACCACTGAGGGGCTAATCCAAACACAGGACTCATTTTGAAAGTGTTCAGGATACCTCTATGAACAGAAAAATTTCTTTATCTCAGGAAAGAGAAGTAGCTGAAAGATAAACTACAGTGACTAGATGCCTCTGGCCATTCACGCACTCAAGTACTACCAACTTCAGAAGTAACCAGGGGCCTAAGATCTGGATCAATTTCGCTGTCAGTAACTATTGCAATAATCCCCTGACCAGCTTCTCAAATTCTCTTTATACTTTTCTGGGTTCCTCCAATCAGTGTGCTGTCAGAAGGGTAGAGTAAAGGGCAGAGCCAATATTCATCAGTCAAGCATTTTTAAAACTGTAATTCTGAAGACACCATCAAATTAAGTATCAGAGATTAGCAGTGATCAGTGGTTAGTAATCCTAAAGTGATTAAAAATCCTACATGTGATTATTGTACTCAGTAAAACCAGATTTCAGAACAAAACATGGGCCAAATACCTCAAGATGAGGAATTCTAATTCTGTACCTTTTCACAGGAAAAAATCTGTTGGTTTTTTATGTAAATTGGAGGGGTTGCTTCGGCATTGTATTTCAAATTAGAAAAAAAACCTCAGTGAAAACTATTATCAATTGAAAAAAACTAAATAAATATTTCAAGAACTCCATGTTTGCTTCAGCTGTTTTCAGGAAACATAAGTAGTTTGGAGCAACCAATCTGACACGTGGAAGTCTTACAGTCACGTTCAGTTCTCCTTAGGATTGTACATCTTCTTCTACAACAGAGGAAAATTTGATCTCTGGACTCTCATTTTATCTTACTGTAAGTGAAAAAAAACCCTGAAGATATGCCTACAGCAGGTTGTCTTAAAACAAACAAAAAAGTCACAATAATCTGCCCTCCTTAAAAAGTGAAGTCAAGGCATTTTCATTACTCCTGTAATCCAAGCTGATATATTCCATTACTTTCTTTTCAAGGACTGTATTTTCCTTTGGCGGTTTCCTGTGCTCTGTCCAGGATAGTGCAATGAAAACTTTAGAAAAAGCTTTTGTAATGCTAAAACAATAATGTGAATGTTGAAGCTAGAAATTACAAGAATGAAGGACCATGCATGACAATGTGAAGGAAAGGAAAACCCAGAAAGGCTGCTTCCCATGTTTGCCAAATCCTTTTGGTGCATGATTCCACTGCTGATGTAAAAAAGGAGTGTTCAGATCTTCAGGCTTAAATCTGTGGACTACTAAGAAACTGGTGAAATGTCTTGGAAGGAAAATCCACGTGTAGTTTAAAGGAGGCAAAAAAATAATATGGGTATTTCAGAAAAACCTGTTACTATCTCAGTGGCAAGAATTAGAAGAATTATGGAACACACACAGAAAGCCTCTTACGGAGCTTCTGTATTCGGCACACATTTTAGGTTTTTGCCCTCCTCCTTGACAGAAGGAAAAAAATAATAATTTTTAAAATCTAGCAATAAACAGGAAACCTTGAAATACTGTGAATGCTATTCAGCTGCAG
Source organism: Sagittarius serpentarius (assembly GCA_034782735.1). Taxonomy (NCBI): domain Eukaryota; kingdom Metazoa; phylum Chordata; class Aves; order Accipitriformes; family Sagittariidae; genus Sagittarius; species Sagittarius serpentarius. The sequence goes on along the minus strand of JAVKLA010000047.1, from coordinate 20,286,766 downwards.
GAGGGAGAATCCTAGAAGAATCCTGCTGTGTTGAGATAATTAGAACATTAATCAACTCCCTGGATAGGGCGAAGCTAACACTCATAAATCCCTAATGCTGGTTCTCACTTCTTTTTGCTTCAATGCTAATAAAGCTGCATCATGGTCATGCTGGCACCTCCTCGCCCCACTCGGCTGCCACCTACAACATCAATGTACGTACAGTACAAAGACTGATGGGCATCAAAGGTTAAGCAATTGCAAGCCGTTGGAAAGACACATTGAGGCTTGGAGCCGGAAGAATGGCTGCGTGCACAGCTCAGCTCCAGCGGACTATGCCAGTGCTCATGATTTATTGTTGTTTGCAGCTCTGTTAGTGCTCCGTGTCTAACCTCGCAGCTTCGTCTGGAAGTAGCTCGACTCAAATCCCTCTGCTGTCCCCAGCTGCCCCATACTGCTTCAGGTCTTGGTCTTGGCAGAGGAGAAACAATCTGGTTCCAGACCGCAGTGAAGCAGGTGTCCTGCTCTCACTGTGCTCACCCTCTAATGAGGACATGCTGTGCTCAACCCATGGGTGGATCCTTTCAGGAAGAGTAATTAAGGACTGTCTCCCACCACCTTTTCCTTTTAGTCCCAACAGTTTATTTATCTTATGGACCATACTACTTTCCATACCTTTATTCTTTGTGCAGCCTGTGCTGGTTTCACCTTGTGTTTCATCCCGAGTGCTGCAAGATGCAGGCTTAAAATTCAAGGGCTTTTGTGCTATGAACTTATCCTCATGCACAACTGGATGGCTAAAGACGGATGTATCTCTGGTACTGTTTCCTGGTGTCTGCTTAGAGATGCAGGCTAATATGCCAGGCGAGTGCAGTTAGCGGAAAGGAAGAGACGGAAATGTGAACTGAGGAATTAATCTCTAGACAGAAGAAAGTGCAGTTGGTCACCTCAGCCTGGAAATTTCCTGGGGAAGAGGTGCAATGCACTACTTTTCTCACCAAAAATGTCAATGTACTCATTGACAGAGTCACAGTCGATCAAAGAATAAGATCATGTGTCAATGAGCTCATTGCCATGTGTGAAAGAAGAAGGGTCCTGACACTAACACAGTCCTGTAGAGCACCACCCTGTGAGGCACAGAGGGTGGTCTATTGGCAGCATACTGAAACAAAGGCACTTGTGTAGGGGAGGTGTGCCTTGAAAACTGGGAAGAAGAAAGTGAAAGGGAAGAGGAAAGTCAGTGTCTGGGTAAGAGGCAAAAGCCCCAAGCCACAGTGTGGCATAGGGAATGATGTGGTGAAAGGAGGTGGCTGTTGAAGGCTGCCAAGGGAGTAAGCAAAGCGGCAGCAACAGTGACTGCCTATGAGGAAAAGAGCTCTTGACATTCTTATAGGGAAAGAGACGAAGTAAAAGGGAAAGAGTCAGAATTCCTGAATTTAAGAGAACAACTTTTAAAATTTATTTTCTTTTTCCTATAATTCAGGAATTCTAATCTGACATCTTTAATTTAAACACCACTGCTTTATCTCAGTAAAGACAGTGTGGATGCACACTCTACTCATACCAGGCTCCCATCCAGTTACCACAGCCACTGACTAAGGGTGTGACAAATTGTGTATGTAATTGCTTTCATTCTTCACTATTCCAGTGTGGCTAGTGAGGCTTGTCCTTGCAGAGACTGTAAGGAAAAGCAGGCTTCAATTATCTTGTGTGGGTTGGGTACACTTGCATTCAAGTCTTTTGTATAATCTCTTTTCCTCCTCCGAGATGACTACGTGCATATTCCAACTCTGCCCTATAAGGAGAAAAGGCACAGTTAATCATTCATGGGTTGTAAGCCCTGATGCAGGAGGTAAGCAGCATCTCCCATTTGCTGGCCCCCACTCCAAAAACTATCCTGTATTTCCTGAAAATGGGGTGCCCTACAATAGAGAGCTCTAAACTCTACCAACTTACCAACTGTTTCAATACTGCCCAGAGAATCCCTTACTGGTCTATGAGGACACAAGACTAGCAGCACTGGGAGGTTAAAGGGTAGTAACAGTCATGGAATAGGTGCTAAATGGGGGAGCAAGTGTCCTCTGCCCTTTACCTGCCATGCCTTGATGAGCATCAGGTCTCAGAAAAGGGCTTGGAGGTGATGCTCCTCATCTGAAAGCCTTTCACCCACTGCTTGTCACTGTGCCACAGATGCAGTGCAGTTTTCAGCAGTCACTGTTCATCTTACAGGCCCAGAGTGTCAACCAGCTGTGGAAGAAGCAGTAGCAGCAGCTGGTTTTGCTCACAGCCATCCTGGATCTGGTTCAGGAGCACAAAGTTGTATGCGTTCTCACTCAGGCAGTGGAGCCAAAGGCTTTAGTCTGCTTTCTTATTGTAGCTCCATATACTCTAAATTCAGCAGACAGGGGTGTAAGGAAGCAGCATTACAATATCTTAGTGATACGACCATCAGCAAGTGTATTAGTATAGAACTGCAAGGCACAGCACCTGCTTCAGGCAGAGGGAAGGTGGTCTCAACATAGCATCCAGGTTGTTTTATATTCCTATTAAGAGAGCAGTTCCTATACTAGCTAGTAACTTTTTGTAGTTTTCTCATTTTGCTCTTTGTCTAAGATAAAGTGCTTGCCAGTAGCCCCACAACTCTGTAGTAGCCACAACGTCATAATGCCCTTCCCAACCCTTAGGTTCCTCCTCTGGAAGGCTCATGGGCCAGAGAAGACCTCTCCCCTGCCCATTGTGCTCTGCCGTGCCAGTGCTGACCTGACTGTGCTGCAAGTGAGCCAGGTCCCCAGCCCCACTCGGAGCCCAGCGTACGGCAAGACTTTGTCTCCCTGACATCTCAGGGAGTGCTGTGCACTCATTTAGAAATGTGAAGTCATCTGATGTGTCCTGAGACATCTAACTGGTGCTACTGAGGAAGGTAGGCAAAAAAAGGGGGTTTCACTCTTTCCGAGAGAAATCTAAAGCCCAGAGTCAATACAATGTGTCAAGCATCTACAGTTTGCTCTACTGTTTCAATATAATCACCCGAGTTCATAATAGATCAGTTCTTCTAGGGCAAGGGAGTGAAAGCCTACTATTATATACTGTCTATCCTGAAGGAAATGAGACACTGCCAGCAGCTAAAGGTAGCCAGCAGTTCCCTGGATAGAATAAATATCCACATTCAGTATTTAATATTTTTCTCATTCTCCACTCCTGGGAAAAAAGATCTATTGCAGACTTAGGGAACTGAACTGCTGCTGACTGTTGGTGTCTAACAGTTGGCAATTCCCTTTGAGTTCTTTTACAGCCCACAGTTTGAGAAACATTGATCTATAGGACCTAACTAGAGGTTGCCATAGAGCAGTTAATGACAGGGGAAGAGGGAACATTTAAGTGCACTTCATTTAACTCAGCTGAAGGCTCAACTGCAATGAATAATCACATAATACCTAGGTTGAATAGTAGCACTTATTGCAAACTCTAGTCAAAATAGGATTTCCAAAGACTTTGTTTCTAATGATGGATGAAAGTTTTGAATAATACAGAGAGAAACGGTGACTATTAAACAGTCTTGCAGTTTTCCATTTTCTTTGCACAAGACATAGAAACTAAATTGGTACCTTCTCAGCTCTTATTTTAGTGACTAATGCTACACTATTTCCCACCTGTCAGATCACAGTCAAAAGGAATGCAAACAATGAAATAAAAACAAAAAACATTCTACATATCTTTCGCTCCCCACAACACTGAAAACCAAATCACACTGCCATCAGAGTGATGCAGAAGCATCATGACTATCCAAATAAGAGATTGTGATTCCTTCGTATTTATGATGGAGATCTACTTCCACAAAACTGCTGGGAAATTTTCTCATTGCTAATAGATCCTTCAATTTTCAAAGCTCTGCCAACCTCAAAATATCTAGTTTATCTTATTTCCATAACTACATCCCTTTTCTTGAGAAGATGAGCTTAGTGATATAAGCTCTATCAGTTACTAAAGTACAATATGCAGTAGGGTGCATGACAAGAATGTGTGAAAATTACCCACAATCACTTTCTTTAAGGCATTAATGAACCTTTAAAATAGGATCACCAAGGAGTTGTCTGATAAAGCTTATTGGTTTAATATGTACTTTTATTTGCATAAGGGCCACCTCAGACTGGGACATGGGTGTGTTTTGTAACTCTGATGTCAAACTGCCTAATTGCAAACATTCTAGCTAATTTTAGGATTCATTTACTTTATTTTAAATAGGTCACTGCTTCTTAAGTTTTAAGATAAGCACTGCTTAAACACTTTGCTTAAACACTGAGCAAACTTGCAAGTTGGTAAATTCCAAGACCAAGCTTCTGTTGGAAGCTAATTGTACTTTTTTTTTGTGCTGTTCTTAATTAGAACTTTGCTCTGAAACTCACTGATGTTGCAGATTTAGAAACTTTTCTTTTCTAATTACAGAACTAAAGTTAGTCATGAGTAATTTATACCTACATTTGCTAGTAGGCTAAACCCTGTATTCACCTCTTTGTACTCCAGAGCAAAAATATCTCTTCAGCATTTTCTAAGTCGTGGTTACACAGGATGAGCTCTATTAATTTCTCATCGTAAGTTAGAGGCTGCACTTCTCTGCTGTCGTGGTTTGAGCCCAGCCGGTAACAAAGCACCACGCAGCCGCTCGCTCACTCCCTCCTCCCCCCAGCCCTGCTCCGGAGCGGTGGGGAGGAGAATCAGGGAGGAGATAAGAAGGTGGAACCTCGGGGCTTGAGATAAGGACAGTTTACTGGGACAACACAAAGAGAGAAATTACAATAATAATAATAGTAGTAGTACAAATAAACAAAAATACAGAACGGGTGATGCACAATGCAATTGCTTACCACCCAGAATCTAATGCTCCACAACCAATTCTGCTGCATTACCTCCCCCAGTATATATACTGAGTATGACATCACATGGTATGGAATACCCCCCTTGGCTAGTTCGGGTCAGGTGTCCTGGCTGTGCCCTCTCCCAGCTTCCTGTGAAAATTAACTCTATCCCGGCTGCACCCAGGACATCCACTCTCCAGTTGTTCTTGAGTAGATCTGTTTCAGGTTGATTTACTCACTCTTGAAGGTGGGATGAACGTATCATGATCAGTACAACATCATCAGTGTTTCCTACAGGTGCATGTAAGTACATTTCTTTTCTGGAAACTCTGCATTTGCCTTTTTTCACATCTCAAAGACACCTCATAATCATCCCTTAAACAGATAACACACAGACTTTTTTTCCAAGTCTTTCCAAAATGAAAAATTTTTAATTTACAGCCTCTGCCTGTGCTTTTTCCTGTTTACTTAGGAGTGAGAAATGTGGAAGTGGGACTGAAAAACAGTTGCAACCATATCTGTTGCTGCACATCCAGCTCCTCTCTTTATTTACAATGTCTTAAGGCTTTGTATTGCTATCTATTCAAGTATTTACTGGTTTTGTAAAGGCTTTGAGCAGTAACAGTTAGGGAGGTAGACACATCGAAACCAATTAGAATCTTGCAGGGCCTTGTTAATGGTTTTGATTTTTTAATAACAAACATGAGTATAACAGAAAAAGCATTTAACAGTTTGCCTTAAACATGAGAGAGATGGTTTATGTTAATGAAGTTAAAAAAGCCATTAATTTTTTAAGGTATTAATTGGTTAGTTTGAAATATGTGTATAAAGATATTTTGAGCACATACTCTGACAAGACAACAGTGACATCACACTGTGCCAACATGGAACATTTAAAGATACATGCAAGTATAATCTCTCCGATGATAATGCGCTATGATAACCTGATGCTTCACTAACCATGAAGTGATGCGCGTGCAATGTTAGGCAATGCATTGAAGCATCTCCATTACACATTATGGGGAAAGTGAGTATCACATATTTCAGGTCACTCTGGAGATAAAAAGGCTGTGCCTTTACATATATCTAGCTCCGAACAGAACGCCTCCACATGCAAAGGGAATCAATGGAGCGGAGTGTGACTTTCAGGAGGCAGGAGACAGACTTCTGAGAGCATGGATGCAGCCAGACTCCACCCTCCACGCTGCACCTTGTTCAGCAAGCTGAGGAAAGAGCAGCTCTCGAAACGAAAGCCCAAACACTTGCGAGGCACCTGGGGGAAGAAATCCTTTCTTGGTGATGAAAGGGGTGAAGAAGAAAGGCTTTCTGGGGTCAGGGGGCAGAAAAGTATGGGGGAAGTGAGGAAAACCTTCCCCAATAATAGATCTGTTCTGCCTAAAAATTAGCTGCATCTTTCTCATGTGGCATAGTTAGGCTGGGAATTAAAGGCAGGAGGTCCTGTAAGTAATCCTTGATTGCAGGCATGGGGACAACCCCAGCAGATTGGACAGCTAAGGGGTATCATCCCACCAGCTGTCTGTGTTGGCCCACCCACTTAATGGGCATAGTATGCAGTGGCTGCAATTTTTTTATTTTCCTGTTTATAAGTGCTGATCCAAACATTATGACACAGTCTCAGTGACTGTTAATGGACTCTGTCACTCACAGATGTTAGCAAAAATTTCAAAGGCTGTTTATGTTGGAACAAAGGTATGTTTATTTTCCAGGTTTTGTGACAGCAAAGTTATTTGTCTGTTTAATAATACTTTGTATTACCATATTTCTGAAATGTTACAATGTTGAGTGTAGAAGTTGCATAATCAAATAATAAAACTGGTTTCTACTAGACTGTACTGAGACAGAAAATAAAACCGCGTGTCAGTACTGTGAAGGTTTTTGAAAGTGAGATAAGGAGGGGATGGGAAAAAGCTTGTTTGGATGAGACATGTCTGCTATTTGTCTTAACTTACACCCTTAACAGCTTTAGTTAAGCCTTGAGAACCTTATCTTTATGACAGCAGTAATGCATGTTCAGTTAATCCTCCATGATACCATCAACAGAGTGCACAAATACTATGGGTACTTCCTCATTTTTTTTGTGTTGTATTGAAAGGAAATAAGTATTCAGGGAGTTTTCCTCAACTTATAGTCACTAGTAGGCTGCTTGCATATATTTTATTAAATATTTAGAAGTTCAGCTACCAATGTGCATTAAATATTTCAGGTAAACATGTACCCATTGCAAAAAGAGTAGGAAGGCACCTAGCAGAGAAAGTTTCAGCTGCCTTTTGTTTGGAACTATGAGCTATAAACAAAGCAGGGGTTTTTTTTACATGGTTTAACATTACAGTGAGGAGACCTTTCCTGAAGTTGTGAAAATTTGGTCTTTCTAGCATTTACTGTTCATTTCCAGATCTGTCTGCTATTATAGTCGCTCCCTGTAACAGCAAAACTGATAACCTTCTTAAGGTGCTGATGAAAACATCATCAGAAAAGGAATTAACAAATACAAACTGTTCTTTGAGTGATTCCAGGATATCGTCCCTTCCCCCACTGTATTTCTTAAGGCATGGCACTAAGTAGGAGAAACAACCCACCTCCACTTCTCTCTTCTTCTTCAGTTTTCAATGGCTGGGGAGAGGGGAATAGGACTAGAGACCATTCAAAGCAAAGTATCTTTGTGAGACCATTCAAAGAAAACTATATTTGCCTTCCCGGTCTGCTCACTTGCAGACTTTATATGCCTCTGCTAATGCTTGGAATTTGTGACATCTAGCAATGCATAGTACATATTTAACTGTCTGCTCTATAGGTATTGAAGAGCTGCATTCTCCTTTGTCACAGTGGTTGTCCTTGTGTTAGTAGTTTTGATAACCGTTCAGGGTATGCCTCCATCAATATGTAAATGTAACTGCATCTGATGTGATGTGCAACTTAAGAAGTCGGTGCTTTCTCTTTTGGAACTTTTTCAGAATTGTTCTGTGCAGAGTTCCTTTTACTCTGCATAAATATTTTTGGTTCCCGTGACTTTTCTACCACCTGAAGAAACACACTAGACACGCAGTTACCAGTGGTCTTTGCTGAACTAATTAACAAAGGTTTGGCTCTCAGTGGTTTGATATACCTTCATTAGCCCAGTGGATGGTTGAATGGGCACCTCTGCTGAAAATAACACAATAACACCCCCACAACAGTCATCTTGAGATAAGTGCATGCTAGTCAGCAACAATCAGCAGCTCCCAAATGGCCTGGAAAGACTAACTACACATATCCCTCCCTGCTACTAGATGAGGAGCACAGCAGGCTGGCTGGAACTTGCGTGTGTGAAGAGCAGGTAACATCAGGCACCCTCGCCGTGAGCCTGAGCACAGCGCAGCTCATCTCACAGTTCTGCAAGCCCACTGACAAAGATCCTCAGCAGCACAGCCCAGCCCAGTCTTTGGGCTGGGTGCAGTTGTCAGTACTTTACAGCACGTTACAACAAGAGGTGTTGTTTTACGTGATTAAGATGACAGTGAAAGGCACAGACAAGAGCAGTAGAAATGTTGCTAATAATCACATATTATATGCAGGTTTAACAAAATATAATAATCTGTAAGTGTTTGGGGTATTTTACATTGGCGATAAATATGTCTGCTTACTGATTTGCACAAAAAAATCCCTTGAACAATCCCTTGGCTAGATGCTCTTCTCTTTTGTTGGGGAAGAAGGAGCTTAACAGGTGTTTCTTCCCTCACTCTGCTCTGGAGGGGGCTATTGTCATTTATAGAGTTGATGCTATGCTGTTGAACTGGTAATTCACTTTAGCTTCTACACACACGGCTAATGCATGACAGTCCTTATCAGCCCTTATCAAGGTAAATGTATTTGGCAAGACAATGAAACCATCTTAGTTTCAGATCATTTTCCTAGCTTCATATCAAAATTTCATAGCAACAAAAGTTTCATTTCAACAAGAGAATAAGATACATAGAAATCCTATAAATCAGCGGAAGATACTTTACATCCAGCAAAATGAAAGTTTAAAAGTTTATGCTGCAAATTAACAAGAAGTCTATGTATTAGCCTGTGCAGAGGTGTGAACTTGTTTTAGGTTTGTATACGTTTGTATACAATTTTGGCAATGTTACATCTATTTAGTGAACTTAGTGAGGATGTCATCATAAATATGTTACACCGATTCTGTGCACGAGCAGTTAAGTGTTTTCTACTGCATTGCTCTCTGTGCAGAACGCAAGGAGTTGTGGGTATTTATGACACCAACCTGCATGATTGATACTCGCTTCTGGACCATACAAGTTTTATGGAGCCTCCGTACTGCCCAAGACAGGAGAAAGGGTTGATTACTTCTTAATTGATGTCTTGGTGTAGTATTCTCCTGCATACCAGCAGCCAGGACCCTCAGAAGGATCCACACTAGGCCAAAACAGTGCCATCTGTTTCCCTTTACAAATGTAAGGGGTAAAGGGAACCAGCATGACACAGTACAAATAGTACAGCCCCAGATGCTGAAGCAGTTTCAGCTTGCAGATACTCTCCTTTTATCATTTCAAAAGGCAGCCATCCACTTAGGCGGTAGTTGCAGCTGACATGCAGCTGACATCTGTGTCTTTCTTCTTCCTTTGGGGAAGCTAGCAGACAATGGGAGAGTGTTAAGCCACGGCAACAAGGGGGAAGACAATGTATGGGAAGGGAGGAATCTGTCCTTGTCAGCCTGGCACCGTCACTGTTATCATGGGACTCTGTACTGAAACAAAAATTTGTCCCACAAAGCCCCTTGCTTTCTAACCACCTTCACTGAAGTGGGAGGCTAGGTGCGGCTGGGTAAGAGTTCCGATAAAAGAACACAATAACAACTAAAAGTTGTTACTATCAGGCATTCTTTATTGCAGTGCTGGGCAGCACTGGGGATAGCTCCACCATGAGTGCTCCAATGAGTTGACAAACTTTCAGAGATTATATACTATAGAAAGATACATATTCACAGGATTTCTGAGAATTCATTTTACGTAAACATGAGATTTCCTGGAACTTGTTAACATTTGCAAATGTGATCACTGAATTAGCTCATCAGTCTTTGGGCCTCGGAATGTTACAAAACTAGTTCTTTGGGTCCAGTTATCTTGGCAAAAATGTCTTGAGTTCTGGTTATCAGTGATTTTCACAGGAGGCCTAATGAGCTTGCTAAAGGTTTGTCAGGCAAAAGTCACCTGTTTCAATTCTGCTAAGCAAATAGTTAAAACTATCAAATAAAACTTTTAAATATCATGGTGAGGTCTTAGTCAGGGATTGTCAGTCGTTTAGCTCTTTCAGTACCTCTACTGGAAGAGAGTCTATAGCACAGCAGATTAAGACCTGAGTCTGGATGGGGATGTAGGCGTAATTCCACATCAACAAGTTCTCCTGGCTTCTGGTTACCAACGAGAAGAGCTCAAAGCATCCTAGAAGTGGTAAAGTGATCCTAAACCCAAGCAAGTCCTCAGTTGTGAATGAAGAGCTGGACATCACATAGCATATTCATGCCAAAGGGGCAGGATGCTGCTTCTTTTTTTGAGGCTCCTATCTCTACCCATGGAGAGATCAGAGGAAGCAGGAGGTTGTCAGCTGAGCTTTAAGCAGTGCTGGATAAAAACACAAAAGAGCTAATGGCTACCCTGGTGCTGTTAACTCATGATGGTAAGAGTCTGAGTAGCACATGCTCATTTCAAACAGTTGGCTTGAAATGGGCATAGCAGGTTCTAAATGAATGCATAAACTGTGTGGCAATAGGTCAGCAAAAGAGGCTGAGTGCTCTTTCAGGTGCATGGGGACAAAAAGCAAAGTGCTTGCTAATAAAATGTGTAGCTGCAGCCCCAGCCATACTGAGAGGAAGGATCCCAGGAATATTATTAAACAGCTATAAGGGACATATTTGACAAATGTCTGCGTTTTCTAGCACAATGTAAAATTCTCTAAATGGGAAATGCAGCAGGAGCTTATAGCATCCTAGGCACTGTGGCTGCTAGCACAAGATAATGGAGGCTGGACAAATTGCTCCTTATGTACTTGTTCTTAACGAGCCCAGTCTGAGTAGAAAGTTCACTTTCTCACAGGGTGAAAGGCAGAATGAAATTGCCTTGATATTGTTGGACCTGATAGCACATAATGTCATTCACATTCCTGGCAGTGAGATGACCAAATGCAAGCTGCCCCTCCATCCATCCTTAAGCAGATAATGCTTGGCTGAATCTCCCACATGACCTGAGGTGTTCAGGGGTTATCCCACCAGTCTGGGGTAGACAGCATTTCTTAGGACTCATATGGGGACTCAGATCTGTTAAGAGATCTGATTCCTATGGGAGGATGAGGTTACTAGCATCCCTCATATTGTCAGGTTTCCAGACAACATAGGAGTCATGAGATCAGCCAATAAAACTAGCAATGGAGTCAGTAAATCTCCCTCGATGGTCCATCAGGCCTTGCATGACAACAGAGCAGGTGGGTTTTTAGTAAATACAGTGAAAACTCAGAGGACAGGAATGCAAAACCTGCAAATGGCTCCGGACTGCTGGCTGGAGGCGGGGTGGAGGTTTGTGTGACTCAGTGCTCCTCAGGGGTACTGTTTGGAAGAGGGAGAACTGACTTACAGCCTCAATTACCAGCTTTCCAGCAGTAGATGTCTGCACCCCGAAGTGATTAGCTAATGACTGGCAGAAGTCAGCGTAACTGCACAAAAGAAGGCTGCAGAACATAATTATCACGGTCCTCATGACAGGCTCAGGTGCCTGGAACACGATGAGCTGATGACACTGGGAGAGCATCAGCTCTTGGCAAAGAGATCTGGATGTCAGTGCTCCACTTCAGAAAAATTTGTGCTCACAGCTGTTTATAGCTGGCCCATATGACAGCATGGTCCTACAGAACCGTGTTGTCTCTGCAGTCCAGAATAGTATATTTGCCTGTTTTACATACTCTCAGCACAGCTGGAGAAGGCAAGACCTTCCGGAGGTTGAAGTTCTGGTGAACAGAAGTCACTGTGAATACTTCAGTATTGCTTTAACTTGGAAGCTATACATAGTGAACGCATGGTCTCTCCTGGCGGATAGTATTTAACAGTGAATTAGCAGACCGCAGTCAGTAGAGGAATTCAGAAACGAGGAGCTTGGTTCAACTGGAAGAAAAAATAAACACTTACAACAAAGATCCTTATTTCTTTTTCTAGACATCTTTTTTTATGAATTTTTCAGCTCAATTAAAAAAAATGTATTAGTTCGGGAGGCATAGGAGGGTTGCTTATTTATGCTGTTGATAACTTCTTTATTAAACTAGTATTTTATTAGTTTTACTATCATACTTCTCAAAAGTGCAGCGGTGTAATCACAGAAGCACACTCATCACTTCCCCACACCACTTAATGAACAACAACACATGATTAAAGACAGGAGAATACTTTACAAGACGCAAGGGTCACGAGTACACCAGGACCCCTACAGGCTAAACCTCTGGTCTGAATGTAGTGTGTTCCCATGTGTGCTTTTGCAGAAAAGGAATTGTTACACTCTCACTATATCCATCCTGCCAAGCAAGCGAAGTTTTGGTTGCAAGTCAATGAGTAGTGTGGTTCTATTCTAGCGGCCACTACACCCAACATCCCCGTGACAGGGCTGTTAATCTGTCAGTTGTGATAATGGCAAAATTTTAGAAGTATTGTTTGTACCACCCTCATAAAATGGAATTTATTTAATTTCTCAGATAACTGTAATTCTTATTTGAAATGAGCTTTTTCATCTTAACATCAGTCCTATTCACGGAAGTACATTTACTGAGAGAATCCCACACTGAATATGCAGCTGGATGTACAGCGACTATGTGTCGCTTTGCCCTCAGGAGTATAAATTTCTTCCTGACAAATTTACACAGTAGAAAAGAAGCTGATTGCTGAGAACTGTACACAGATGCTAAGATGAGCGGTTTAACTAGTCTTGCTATTTGCAAAAGGTAATCTAAATAGTGATTTATGGTCTTTAAACAAGAGGCAAATAATGTGTTTTCTGCAAGGCAGTCACACCTTACTTTTCATGCAGGACTTCCAGCGTAAAGGATTGAAGAGCTAAGGTCATTTAGTCCCTAATGAGACAGAAAATTCCAAGTGTTTCCAAGTGCTTTGTTCCTTACAAAAAATAAAGATTACAGATGTAGCAAACAATATTTGCTAATCATGCGCAAACATAGTTGGCCAGATAGATGCATATTGCTGCTGTCTTGTGTCTGGCCAATTCTCAAACGCAGATCTTAAAAGCTGTAGCTAGAAGACTCACTCTGTCAAGGGATACTAACTTCTTATTAAACAGTGGAGCTAGCTAATTCTAAAGCCCAGAGAAACCAAGAGAAGGATTACTTTTTTGCTTATTACACTTCTTATTAGCTATCGAGTAAGACCGGTATTGTGTAAGAGATGAGAACAAAAATCCATCCATCCTTGGGATGAGTTGTTCAGAACCCTAACTGAGCCAGTTCAGATGAGGACACTTTTCCTACTGTTATTCTGTCCTGGACAGCAGGGCTGTTGTCCGTATGAAAATTTTCTAAATGTTATCTGAAGATCTCTCTAGAAGGGTGGTGTCTACCTGCTGTCCTTAAATATAATATCTGTAACCCACTCCTTGCCATTTAGGTAAAACAAATTGCATGCAAAACCTATATTTCCTGCATGCACCAGTTTGCATTTCCTGCCTGATGTTAACCAATCAAAGCACAGCACAAGAAATCAAATTATATGCAAAGAACCAAAGAGCAGGAGAAAGTAATTTATGGATGAGACAAAGTACCCCATGGAAGAGAAATAAAGCTCATCTGAGTCAAGTCCTTAGGAAGATCTCACCCATACAATTACTTCTGGAGTGTCAGGATGCAGACTCAGACTCTGCGTGATCAAACAGCTCAGCATGAATGACAGATAGCAGAGCGCACTCATGTGAGAGAATAATCTCAGATAAGCATGAGTCATGGATCACAACTTCTTGTCTCCTAAATGAAGTGTACTCCTTTTGCACAAAAGTACCTTGTCTTTGAAACAGTTCCACCTGCAAAAAAAAATGGTGGCCAGTGAGATGACATGAAAGGATGCCAATACTGGGAAATGAAAAGGTTGAACAGGTTCTGTCATGAGAGAACCTGGCATTTCTGGGAAAGGGAATCGCTACCTGGTTCTCCTGAACTGGTCATGGCCATATCTTAGCTGAAGGTCCCAGTGGGAATAAAATCTCTGGATCACCAACCACTAACGGGGAATTCAGCTGGTTACAGGAGGCACCATGAGTATGGCATATTTTAACGTGTGCCACCACATAAACTTTTCGGACTTTAGCCACAGCACTGACAATAAGCCAACAGGAGGACCTAGAGACGTAGAGGGAATTCAGGTGGGCAGCAATCAAAGCAGTGTTAGAGCAAGATTGGAAGACAGATGAGGATATAGATAGTACAGTTGCATTTTAAAAGTCTCGATCACATATTCTGCCTTGGCAGGGATATGTTAATGCAGACAAAAAGCAGCCCAGGAAGCAGTGAAAGTGTATCTGCACTGGAAAAGAATGTCTCCTTTTTCCTAAGTAAAGTATATTTCACTTTTTTCACAGTGTCCTGGTTTCAGCTGGGATACAGTTAATTGTCTTCTTAGTAGCTGGTATAGTGCTGTTTTGGGTTTAGTACGAGAAGAATGTTGATAACACCCTGATGTTTTCAGTTGTTGCTAAGTCGTGTTTAGACTAAGTCAAGGACTTAGCTTCTCCTGCCCAGCCAGCAAGAAGGCTGGAGGGGCACAGGAAAGTTGGGAGGTGACACAGCTGGGACAGCAGACCCAAACTGGCCAACGGGGTATTCCATACCATGGGACATCATGCCCAGTATATAAAATGTCGGAGTTGGCCAGGGGAGGAGTGCTGCTCGGGCATCTTGTGTATTCCAATCCTTTTTTAATTATTGTCACTTTATAGTTATTAGTGTCATTGTTAGTTTCTTCCTTTCTGTTCTATTAAACTGTTCGTATCTCAACCTACAAGCTTTACTTTATTTTCCAATTGTTTCCCTCATCCCACTGGGTGTGAGGGGGAAGTGAGTGAGCGGCTGTGTGGTGCTGAGTTGCTGGCTGAGGTTCAACCACAACACACAGATAAACTGTATTTCTCTTTAATCAGGATACCTGCAAATAATCCTATGCGCAGTTTATCTTAGTAACAGAAAAGTAACAAAATCAGTGAAAATGTGGAAGATAACCACATTGTCTATGTCAGCAAGTAAATCAAGGAATCTAGATTCTGAGATATTTCCATTTTATAATGGTTTTCAGCAACCACTGTGATTACTTTGCCACATAAAATCTAAGATGACTTCCCCTGCTCTAGAAATGCCACTATATGGTAGCACTATATGCCACTATAAATAAGCTTAAGAGATAGAGATAAATGTCATCATAATCTAACCCCTTTTCAGACAACTTTGAGATAAAATAAGTTTGAGGTTAGGTCTGTCACAGTAGTTTTCTGACTTGAACAACATTTTTCTTCAAACTCATACCATCAGATGCAACACAAAATGTAGCTATCCATGTAAACTTTCTTCTGTCAGAATAATGTAAGAAAAGCCTTTCAAAATAAAGTTTGTGACATTGTTTGCCTTTAATGTGGAACAAGTGCAACTTGTTTTGTTCAACAATCATTTTGCATAATCTGTTCAATGAGCCTATCCATACATGTATTACAACAAAGTACACATAAAGTATGTGAAGTACACACAAATAAAAGCTATTTTGAATACTTTGATGTAGAAATACTGCACTTATAGCAATACACATCATCTTTGGGAACTGAGGTTTCTCATTCATTTTACAGCATTTCTCTTTTGGCCTGTTCTTTTGCTTATTCTACAAGAGGTAATTGTGGGATTCTGAAATAATCTATATAATTCAAAATACGCAAAAATTGAAAACTCACTATGCATGTTTGGTAATAGAAAACATATTTGTTTCACAGTGCCATACACACAACAGCAGGAACTGTGTATTTGGTATTCTTCAATTCCAGCATACATTCTAAAACAGGAAAACAGATATTACAGATTACACTGACAGCTTTGATCATGATGAAGTCTTGGTGCAAGGAAGTCCCACTGAAATTAATAGGAATTCTAGATATTTCCTAAGTATGGCTCTAATAGCAGCATGTAAAAGGACAGAGATTAAAAGGGAAAAAAATGATGCAAACTGAGTGAAGAATAAAGAGAAAACAGCAGTTTAAAAATGATGCTCTGGAGATTTGAAACAGGGTGTCCAAAGCAAGGTGTTTAAAATTTTAAAGAAAAACTTCTCCTTATAGAAAGCTACTGATCTTGGTTGTAAATTTGAAGTAAAGCTGTCCTTCTCTTTAATGGGAAATAAGCACATTTTCCATCCCCATAACTAAAACAAAGGGAGAAAAGTCACTTTATTTGTTCTTTTTAAAGAAACATTCATTAAAATGAAGTGGCAATATTTATCACTCAGATTAACCACTAACCATCAGGTTTACCCAAGACCAGATAAGAATCACAGCTTTAATTTCTGGTCCATGTATAAATATCCTAAAGTGAAGCATTCACTTTTAACATGGCGTGTACGTTCAGGCTGAATTTAGTCCATGAGGAGCAGTAGCAGCAAGAAAATTAATTTCTGTAGAATGCTGAAAATAATTACCATGAATCTCCAAACATCTCTTTTTCAGCGTTGTATTAGCAGATGCAAAGTACTTGAGGGAATTTTCCCAGCTTACCTAAAAGCAGCTTTGATTTTTATTTTCAGCTTGAGTAAAAGCAGCTATTTTCTCTGGAATTGTAAATTGTATACACTTCTTGCCATATCAGTTTTATCATGGAAAAAAACAAACTGTAAAACTACAAAGTCATAGTGCATGTAGAACACAGAATATTGTCATCTATTCTACTAAATCAAATATGACAATAACCTTGTAGCCACTTTGAAATTTAATATAGCCAACAGGCAAACTCAGAATAAGGACACAGGCATCTTTATGTAAGAGAATAGTAGCTGTAACTGGAAGGGTATCTATTCCTTATGCTGCAAAAGAAACGTCCCACCGTTTCTCAGATTCCTTAGGCTTATTTTCTTTTCCTCTGGAAAAGACTTATCTCAGCTATCTCTAGAGGACACATAATGTAACATATGATTGCGTAAGATTACACTCAGTGTCACTTGATGCACCATAAATATTTTAAGCAAACATATAGCAAAGCACAAGTGATGGTCCAGTAGCTAATTTCAGTACAAGAAAGTACGAAGCTCAAAATTTAAATACCACCCCACACACACTACAGATAGCATCCTTACTGAAAGACATTTGAGTCTTTTTTAATCAGGACTATGACAGGAACCAGGAAGCTCATGGTCCTGTTGTCTGACTCAGAAGTGCACAGATGTTTTCAGAGCGGAAAGCTAAAATTAGGACCATTTACTCCATTAGGCGGTATCATCATGTAACGAGTAGAGGATCTCTTTATTCTTGAAAGAGCAAGGGATCCCACTGCCCAGCTGTCTTGCTTTACCCTCCACCTCTTTAGGCAACTCTGAATAGACTGAAGTAAGTGGCTGAACACCTTATTTAAGACAAAAAAAAATAAAAAATCAATGGATGCTTTTGACCACATAACAGGGTTAAATAGATATATATAAAAAAATTGTTGACATTAATCTCTATTCCTAATTCCTCTGTTTGTCCGAGAAAGGCAGTTGATGCTCACACCATTTTGATATGAAAGGTACTGCTAGAAAGTCCAGTCTCTCCTATCTGGGCATGCTTTCATCAGCATTAGAGGAAATGTTCCTTTCCTTTGACTATAAAAGGCATACGCATGTAGCCAGAAACAATTTTTAATCTTGTTTTATTGTCTTTATCCAGTGCAGGGTTGCTCAAAAGATATCCCCAAACAACCCCAGTCACATCCAACCTTATCTTCTTCCAAATTAACATCCCACAGCTGTTTAGTCTTTCTCCATCACCCCCAGTTTTGCTGATATTATTTGAGATTTACTGTATGGTTGCCCCACTATTTTCTGCATTGGTCAGCAATTTCATTGAGTACCCTTCTTTTGTTATCTATAATGTTTCTCATTTCCCCTGTTTCTTATTCTGTTAATTTGTTAGTATAGCCACACATCAGCACTGGTCATCGGAATGCATAACCTAAACAGATACTTTACATCGGCAATTTGCACTGAAACTGACAAGTACCTGCCTTGTGCTGCTTCCATTCTTGAGGTGGGGCTTCCCTTTTCCTAGCAGGAAACTAAAATTGCAATAGTGATTTGAATGAGACCTAAACTAGTTTTCTCACAGAAATACCTGTCTTAAAACATCCACCACCTGCGTTAAGCTGACCTGCATCTCTGGTTTCATTAAACACAAGCTGAATTTCTTTCAGAAGGAAGTGATGGGGAAGCCCTAGTTCAAAGGTCTTTCAACTCCGCCAGCAATGCCACACATCCGTGTATGGGCCACATCACCAGAAGCCACACAGTGATGGCAATGCTTTGAAATGACCATGAAGAAGAGGTTCACTGATTGGGAGAGCAGTACCAGCTAGTACTGGCTACCAACCACCACATCTAAGCCTTCAGGGAGCTCATCCTGGAAAAGAGGACTGCAATCACTGCTACCCCTAACTCTAACTAGACAATGATATGCGAGCAAATCCACAAGACACAAGATGGAGGTTTGCATACCATCTTTTAGATTCTCTGCCCATGGTCGGTCAATCTTATCCATATCAACGTACAGAGCAAGATCAGAAGGACCCATTGCAACTCAGTGTGGTGTAGCCTTACTTGTAGAGCTACACTGAATAGAAAGTTGTCAGCCTTGCATTGAACATTAGCTTTTTCACCTAACCTCTGCACTGAGTGGTCAAGCTGTGCACCTTTATCACATCCATGGGCTGAAATCTGCTATCGTAGGTAGCAAAACAAACATTTGATCAGAGCCTTGGGCACTTCCTTAGGTGGCCTTGTTAACTCACTGGGTCTTCTATCCTGCATGATAAAAAAAGTGAAAGGGAAGTTTTGCTATCTCCTAATAAAAAATATATGTATAGCATGATGCCTGCATCTGGTGAGGCCTCAAATCTGGCATGGCAAACACAAAGGTTGAAGGCCATCTGGAGTAGCGACAGCCCTACAGTCCAAAATAAGCATAGTATTACCTATATTAGTAAACAGAAATATTCCGTGAAATGTGAACTAGTCCTGTGAATTTTAGGGGGAAAGTACTAGCTGGACTGGAACAAGTTTTGCCAGGGAAAGAGCTTGCTAGACTATTAATGTGCTATTGCTAAGAAATGTTCCTGGTCATGCTTAATTTACTAGAATGGACACGGACTCAAAGGGTACTTTAATAATTAATTTTGTTTCTCTCTAGATTTCCCTCCAGTACTTTCCCTTCCATGATTTCCCTTCAGTACAATCCAAACTTGGACTGTGGGATGACAGTGGAAAGCATGATCTCAGTAAAGTAAAAGCAAAGGAAAGGAAGAGCTTTCATAATAGAACTGGTTATTGGTATAGTCTTCTGTTTATTAGGGGCCAGAAAAATAAGAAAGTGGTCCAGGCTTGTATAAGCATAGAACTGTGGGAGTTTATTAAGGTATGATCAAGGTAATAGCGATATATTATGTGAAAAAGATGTGGTTACGCCACTTTCAAACCCAAAACAATGCTGTTGCAACCCTAACAGAGGCACAAAGCACTCACCAGAAACTGCTCTCAGACCATGGTTTACTTCTACAGCTACTGTTACCATACTGTTAGTGTGGACGCTGTAGTGCCCTTTTAAATCCTGTACTTGGTTTTGTTCTGAGCAGGAGATACCATCATCAGCAATGCTCACCAGCTCTAAAGAATAGCTAGGTTTATCTTCTACAAGTCTTCTTCTGACATAGTGTGTTACCTCTTATAAGTGTTTCCAAATAACTGCACAAAGCATGGATCAAACACATGCCGCAAATACATTTAGTTATAGGACAACCTTGAAAACTCAGTGACTTTCATTAAGCAGTGCAAAGAGCTGTAGCAACATTTACAAAACATTCAGGGAAGTGAACAGAGGAAACGATACACTTTCCTGAATTGTCCACTGTGAAACAAAAAAAAGGATTCAGAGTTCTGCAGCAGCTGCCGCTATTCATAGAAGTGATGCTTTATTTCCAATTGAAAGACAACACTCTCCTCTTACACACCCTCGTACTTCTAGGAGAATAAAACCACTTTTCACTAAGGACAGTTATTGAGACTGAGGTATTACTATTTTCCTTGTAAAACACAATTTGCCATTTGCAGGTACTTGATCACTTTACAAAGCCATGATCTTGGACAGTAATATTGCCAATAAATCTGCATCTGGACAAAATATTTTGTCAATTGCACTAATAGAGCTGTGGTCCATTTCAGGAAGCCCCTATTTGTTCTTATCAGTGATGGAAGCAATGATCCAGGTGATGAAAAGGAAATAAATGTAAGAGAGACTGACAGAAATACTGGAATTCTAGTAACTATACTTTCACATGTAATTTCTGAACTGGTCAAAACAAGTGAAAGAGGCAGAGCTATAAACTGTTTTATTATATTCAGTGGAGGATTCTGAAACAAAAAAAAAACCAAACAAGCACAAAACAACCTGTTCTCTCTAAGGTAAATCAAGTAAAATCATGCAGCTGACCTTGGTTGTGGTTGTCACTTAGTGGATCAAAGTTGCTAGCAAACAGTCAGTTGCACTGACTGAAGTATTTGTGAGTGGTGACTATGACCTTATTGGAAAGAAAACAAAAAGTTCAAGAGGAATGCTTCTAAGGTGATGATTTTTTTCATTTTTACAGTCTCCACATTTCAAGAAAGCTTCAATAAGCACATTATGAAGATGTTGTGAAAACAAAGTGTGAAATCTTCCCACAAGATGCCAAGTATTTTCCTGAGTCAATTTGCAAATTCCATGATGTATAGCATTTATAAAAAAGTTCTGCTTCATAAGCATAAATTTCACACTAAAAATGTTGCCTGAGAAATGGAAATTAGAAGTTTCAATCAAGTCTAGAACTAATTCAAATTTACAAGCAGTTTTATGTGGATGTCCTCAAATGAGACTACTGCAGGCTCTTGTTTAGATCAAAGCACCCTTAAATGCTTACTCAGCGGCAAAACCAGTTTCAGCACAAGTCACGTTCAGAATATGGCAAAAATATTTCACCTGTATTCTAATATTTGCATGAATATTAGTTTGATCTTGATTGTTGCAGAGAAATGACTGGGTTTTTTTCTTTTAAGAGGACTAAGATGGCTGCATTTTTAAATTATATTTCAGAGTTCAAACTTTAAGATAAGGCGCTTTTTTTTGTCTCAAAGGAGTGATTCTGATTTTTTCATCACCCTGACAAGCTCCCCAATTGAAAAGATGTTCCAGGTGGCAACAATTCTGCACACTGAACATTAATCAGATCTGAGAAGTAATATTTTACCTACACTAAACATGTTATATACATTTGAGATTTTTGTTTTTCTCCCCATCAGGTGTTCAAACTGAACAGAACTCCTGAATCATATAATCACCAGTATGCGATCAGTTATCAGATAGGACTAGTAACTTTAAGTATTTTTCCCATAATACTGCTAAACAGTGTGCTCAGAGTTCACTTAATGCAATTTTGAATAGACTAGTTGGGATTTTCTTCTTAAGTCTTCAAATAAAATTCTTAATGCATTTCTCAAAGCAGACAAGTTCCTGATAGTCAAAATGCACTAAACTTGATGTCTGCTCAATTCCTCTACTGCCAAGTCTCCCAATATATTCTTGGCAAAAAGGTACGCCAACATTTTTTGCAAAGGTTACTAAATGAGACAGTACATGTAGCATAACCGCATTTCCAGAATTTGTGCTTTAATCAGTAAGTGTCTCTCCAGAACCTGGCAGAACTACAACAGTATCCTCTGCAATTAACATACTCTATGCTTCCTTCCCAGGAGAATCAGTTTGTATATCTGTATCAGCAGTCTGACTCCTTTGATATGGATCCAGATCATCTCCAATTGTCTCGTACTGCTTTAGGTCTCAGCAATTTTACTTGATGCAGTTGAGTTCCTTCACAGGGAACCAAATCCTAAGTACCAATGCCAACACATTTCCACTAAGGCAAAACTTTATGTAGGGTTGCAGTATCAGTATACTTGTTAGGCACACAGCATGCATGAACCATTTGAAAGCTATGGCACCCGCAGGAGCTACTACTGCAAACCTTTCAGCTGATACAGGGGAACAGTGCTGTGAGTAACTTCCCATTTGCCCTCTGGTGCCAAACATCTACAAACTTGCTTCTTTGACAATCCTGACCTTCCAGCTGCTTGTACCTCTTCAGATCTTTTTCATTTTTAAATCATATTCCTGTTTTACTTTATCTTCTCCGCACCCTATTCCCATGTAAGCCTTTTTGTTTTCCTGTATATTATCTTGCTTTGTATTTCACCTTTCCATTTTTTACTGTTAACCCAAGGAACAAGTCCTAGCCACAAACTAGTGCTTTACTAGCTACTGGCAGGACCCTAAGGAGATGCAAGCCAGGACCACAACTTCACTATTCACAGAAATTTGCAGAGTGCAATTTTTTTCTCAGAAAACAGGCTAGTAGATGACTCAGAAAACAGGCAGTCTCCTGCTTGCTGTTGGGTACTTCAGGATCAGCAAAAAATTTTTGAATTCAAGTAAATGATACCCTCATTTTGAAAGTTTAAGATAATCACCATAGAGGAATGATGTGACTGTTGGGTCGTTCACTGGCCCAGGAGGTAAACACAACACAAACACGTCTAACACAATACAGATGAGAAATCAAACTCTCGAAGTGATATATCGCTTCCTGCACAGACAGTACCTGTATTCTCAAGGGATGCAGAGTCCCTCTGTGTTTGGGGAAAAACCAAAGGGTTCAGTAAATCAGCCAGTGAAAACAACCAAGACCCTTCCGCAGCCAACATACAATACCTGACAAAGGGAGAGGAGGCCTCTACGCCAGCACAGCTGCTCCAAATAGGCCATGGAGAACATGGGGCCTGTTACTGCCCTCCTCTTGCCCATCCCGTTAGGGACTGAACAGTAGAGCAAA
This sequence comes from Sagittarius serpentarius, assembly GCA_034782735.1. Lineage (NCBI taxonomy): Eukaryota > Metazoa > Chordata > Aves > Accipitriformes > Sagittariidae > Sagittarius > Sagittarius serpentarius. The sequence goes on along the minus strand of JAVKLA010000047.1, from coordinate 20,263,766 downwards.
GACCTGCCAGATGTCATCCGTGTTACTCGTGCACACCAAGCAAAACAGAGGAGGTGGAGGACAGTTTTAAGATCCAGAACATAACATAACTTTGTCCATAGAGAGCCTCCCATCTCAAAACTAGCTAAAGTGAAGTTATTTCAGCTTGATGCAAAATAACAGCAAGCAGTTATTTTTGTTTCTATGCTGGCTGGCCACAGGCATTAAATAAAATTATTAAGATCATTTGGGCAGTTTGATAACCACTTCACCAATAATTTAACTTAGAATTTTAAAATTACTCATACCCAGTCTCTCCTAAGTTTCATTTTTCTTGCATTTGACTTTGAAATGTATTCTTTTCACATGGTTTTGTCTAAAGTGCATTTTTGTATTATCTAAAAACAATTAATTTACCTGTATTTAAATAAGCAATTGCTAAATATGTAGCCAGCAGGCTTTTTCAAGATTTTATCTGTAAACATTGCACTACAGGTTTTCCAGTTCTCTTATTTAAAAAATTTATTTTCTTATACCTAGAAAGAGATTACAAAAATAATTTCCATTTCATCTGAATTGTTTGCTTACAAGCAGGTCTTTTTATTATCTTTTCAAAGTGTTTCAACCACTTTAAGATGAGACCACAGTATAATTTCTCATACAAATATACGGAAAAACTCTTAACAAAATATAAGAAAATAAAGAAGTTCTTTACTACTCTTATTCACCTTAAATGAAATATAGTAAGTATGTATAAAAATAAGTTTGAAGCCTTTTTAAATTTACAGTTTTCCATTTTTTCTTCTTGTATCCTCCAAAGATTTTAATGATCAATATACATCAGTGATCTCAGAAGAATATAAACATCACCAAATGTATGTTTAGTGCTCTTCAAGCTTAGATATATATTAATTTTAAAATCCAAAGAATTTGAAGGTTTTATATAATAGCTTTGTAAAGAAGTAGTAATGAATGTTTAATTTATTTAGAAAGGCTGGTGTCTGGAAATACCAGTGACTAGATTATGCTGTTAAACTCTGTCATCAACTATGATGCTTCTTGCAATTGTGTGTATAAACAAAATCCAGATCGAGATATACAATCCAGCAAAACATCATACTGAAGTCTGCTATCTGCTCAGCAGCCCCAAAACCCTGAAGCAGCCTAGAATCTAACGTTAACTTCAATATATTCGAATGCCATAAGTTTGTCCATGTTTGTCAAGGCTAATGTATTGAAATAGGTTCTGAGCTGCTCAGCTTTCATTTCCGACCACATTCACCAGCGCTGCACAAAAGGCTTGATCTGATTGTTGTTTCCGAAAATTTGTTCCAAGCAGGGCAATCTGTCTGACAGAACAATCTGTCTACATCCTCTTGCAGGAACTGATTTGGACTCAATGGTGATTTACACTAGTGGATAATATGAGCTCCACTCCTTCTCTCTTCCCAAAAAGTTCTTCATATTCTTACACAATTAAAAACAGAGAGAGAACGGTATGCTTATTTTCTTTCATTCAATTTACTTTTCTTTCTAGCATATTGTTTATCTTTTGCTGCTTTTAAGAAAGAATGGTTTTAACCATCTCTTGAGTCACGCAAACCTTCAAGTCCTTCTGTTCATTTTTTATTCCCAGTTTGGGGATTTTTATATTAGAATAACACTTTCTGAAATGAAAGAGGCCAGAAATTTTGCCTAGAGGTACTTATCAATCACTGCTGCATCAGTTCATATACCTGTGCATACTCAGGTTTTCCCCATGATAGTTTACAAACTTCTTAAATAAGTGAAAATATATAGTTTCCAATAGCTGTTCCTTGTAATGGCCAAAACAGCTGTTTTTTTCACCTGCTGGTGCTGCCAATTCACACATCTTGAAGAGATTAATTTGCAGTTTCTTATAGTTTGCTTCTCTTCTTTTAAAAGCACTTTTAACTCCCAGGAGAAAAAAAATATATCTCTTGTGTAAGTTGAAAATCTTTATTCTTTATTCCAAGTTAATTATAATCATAGCATTATAAAAAAAAATTGTAATCTGAAGCAATGCTATACACACTGGGAGCGGGGAGGAGTTTGAAATGCCTGTGCAATTGAAGTAATGGAAGACCGATCAACAGACTAAACTGTTTATCAAAGAAAAAAGTAAATGTGAAAAAACATTTAATATTGTAGAGTAATAATGTGCAAAAAAGGGAAAATACATCCCTAACTAAACAAGCTAGCAGGTGAAGCATAAGCATGTATGTAAATATGGATAAACTAACCAGCTACTGGAGATAAATTATGCCGATTATAAGTGCCAGTCAAAAAACACAATACACTATTAAAAAAAAAAAAGTGATTACACGTATATAGAAAATAAAGGGGTGGCTTAAATTCAAGAAGTGTTAAAACTTACCACATCCTTAGTTTTTCCTTAAGCATATTAGTTGATAAGACAATATGCTTATTTAGATAAAACTAAAATATAGTCTGTTCTCTGTGTTTCAAACTTACTATTTTGTTTTATTTATCAACATAGAAAACAAAGGAAAGAGCTAAGTTAAACAAAGATGATCAAAACTAACACTTTGAATTGTGCAGCTGTCCAGTCCATAACTGTCTTGGCAGTTATCACCGAAGTTGCCAGGTTCTCCAACAACATGGACTAATTGGCATAGTGAGCAGAAAAAGAGAGTACTCCATTTGGTGTGCATGTGAGAAAGTATCCTAATATTTATAGTTCTGGTGGAAAGAAAACCTAGGGCAAGTAAGTCCTCCAGACTCTAAATAATGCTGGGGGAAGAAATCCTTTTTGAATGCATAACTTTTTTGTACTTTTAAAGGAGAGCCTTAAAATACAGCTTGGCAGCTTGAAAGTCAGCAGTTTTGCAAAATGACCTCAATTCTTCTCATACTTATAGAACAAAGTGATTTTTTTTCCTATTACTTCTCTTCCCTTTTCTTATGTCCCAAGTACTGCTTAGACCACAGAGCAAATCATTATGCAGATAAACTTAGACAAGCAACACCTATCAGCATCACCTCAGCACTTTAGCTGTACTCCAATAAGATAATAATGTTTCCTAGTTTTATTTTATTTTTCCCCCCTGTGCTTTGCTAACATGAAGGGAGAGAAGAGACTCCAAACACACACACACACACACACACAAAAAAAGGAAAGAAAAAAAACCATCTCCAGCTAAGTACAATCCCTAAGCCACGCCACTCTGTCCCCAAGCCCTGTCTGGCAAAGAAGAGCAACCCCTGCCTATGACTGGACATCTACGCATGGGAGGCAGTTGGGTCCCCTAACAAATGCAGCGGCAGCCATGGGATCTTTGTAGTCCAAAAGAAGTTGCTTCAATGAACCTTTTACCTTGTGAGCCACATCCATCATTCAGACGATTCTGGATGCTTATTGTTTAGTCCCACTTCATTACGTAGTTTTCTGGAAGTGTTATGCAACTGAACTGAAGACAGTTGGAAATAAGGAATGTGTGCTGGAAAATAACGCATAATGGAAAAAAATGTTCGGAAGAATGCCTAGATCTTATTAAACATGTCCCCAAGAACATAGAAACAATCAAAAATTATTTACATGAAGTGTTCTTAACTCCCAAATTTCTCAGTCTGTGCATGAATTTGTTAGCTTGCATTTGCAGTTACTGAATGTTGGTTGTATGGCCTGGTTTATTTTTTGAGTTAAATTAAAGTGGAAGATCCTTGCTTAGAAGTATTAATCTAAAACTGTTTTGTACATGTCTATTAAGTTAACTTCTTTCTGTCAGTTATTTATATAGGACATTACAAATTTGCAATGGATTAATAATAAAACAATACACAGGCATAATCAAATCTTGTCAATACTGCATCTTTATTGGAGGCAAAGGACAGCTTTGGGATTTTTATGTCAGATGAAAAGAAGGAAGCTGAAACTATCAACACAAATCTGTCATACCTGCCTGAAATTTATATGTCGGAGGAGAAAAGTACTGCAAACACAAAAAGGTTCAAGACAGTGAAGGAAATTAAGAAAAAAAAATTAGATGCAACAGGGATGTCAGAGCAGGGGGAGGGAGAGGAACACCAAATAATGTGACATGCTAAGTTCAGTTTATTAAGTGGGCCACATGAGGGCTGCTGGGGAAAGCTGCTCATCCACTCGCACTCACGCTCACACATGCACACACAGCATCATCTGAGCCATCAAATGAGCTCTGCCCTGGTTCCTGCTCCCTCGAGATGGTAAAGTAGAGCTGGGGGGGGACACAGTGCTGCTCTGAACCCCGGCCAGTGGTCCAGTCTGGCAGGTAATGGTCCCACCTCGGGCACTCTGTGTCCAGGCTGTGGCAGACAGCCTTCTGGCAATGTTCTAATCTCTGCTGGGAGGGAGGTGCTACAGCCAGAACTGTCAATCAGATCCACCCTTGATGAAATCACAACCCACTATTTCAGGTATTATTCTTCTACCAGTTGTTGATCTCTGGCTGGTGTCAAGGCTCATCGCACTCAATTTGTGTTTGTGAACTTGAAGTAAGCAAATTATTTCCAAGGATGTATCTCTATAATCTCTATAAATGGCATGTAGAATTTAAGTCTTTCGCTATTCTAAGTGGGACCTAAAACAACAAGCAGAGCTGGTGAAATAGGGCAAACTAGAAATCAATACTCAGCTCAGAGAGTCCAAACATGAGGGAAAACGGAAAAGCTTATGAGGCAGCAGGGAACTCTCTTTGGGAAAGATACCCGTATTTGTTACATATTGATATTTTTTAAGTCAGTTTATTCTGTTCTCAAACCAAAGCACCAAGTAAAAGAAGTGTGAAAAGTCATGGTGTATCTACTGTCACCTGAAAGTGGGGAAAGCTTTTGAAGAGAATGGGGGATATATCTCACTGAGGCTGGAGCGTAATTAATGTAAAAACGGCACACTTCCCTCTTAGGCCAAGAAAGCACATGGCAATCAACAACAATAACAAAAAAAAAAAGTACTTGCAATTCACTTGTTACCTAGTAATCTAAGGAGTGTGGAAATAAAGTCACCTTCGTGATAAAAGTCTTTCAAAACTTAAGTTCAAATTCATACCATAATTTTTATTATTATGCAGTGATATAGGCTTCCTGTTGTAAATAGAACTCGGCAGAATATTAGTTTGGAAGAAAACCAAAGGTAACAGTTTTGTTTTATATTACACCTAACTACTCTCATTTTAAATTTATGCTGATCTTTCTGAACTGAGCACATACTGGACTCATTTTAGGATAATAGCAACATGGAACTCTAGTCTCTGACAACTAACATAGTAAAAGGAAATAACAGCAGGAGAAACATAGAAGAACCTCCAATTAATTTTAGATTTTGTGTGTGTGTTTTCCTGCTGGAAGTAAGAAGTATCTAAGGTATTTATGATTAAAACATGATTAAGTGGTAATATAGATTGCTGATATAGGTCCTGAAATTATTTTCAGTTGACCGTTACAAAATCAATTCTGAAAGCTTTCCATTTACTTTGATTCCAGGCCTCTTACTGCAAATTGTTCACACCGGGTACAAATTCATAGTACATTTTAAGTGGTCATGTGAATAGGACTTGAAAAGTCTTATCAGTGTTTTCCATGTGGGGAACATCTGTGACAACATGACCATAGGAACCTTTGCTGTAGCTTAAATAGTGTGCAGGTTTGGAAGGGAAATTATATTCCAAAAAGAGTGGAATTTCAGCATTTCTTTTAAAGAGAACTAATTATCACATAGGTTTCAAACTGTTTAAAAATACTTAATTCAGAACCTTCAAAGAGCATATTTAGTACTTTCAGGGTAAATATTATCATAAGTATCATTAGATACTAAAATTCAATGGCATCGCCTCAATACTTCAGAAAACTAAAATTATATCTTAAATGAACAATATAAATGTATTTAAACCTGATATAATACTTTGAAGAACACAGAAGTTAATAAACACTGTAGTCTGTGTGTTTAAGGAAAAGAAGGGTTTATAATTTCATTCACTCTGTAGCATTTAAGCATATTTTTCATTCTTTCCCCACTTATAAAAGCATATCTAACATCTGAACATATTTCTGATAAATGGGGCTTGTATAAAAATTTTATATGTATCATTAAAGATTTAAAATAAAATAATTGTAACAGACTATTCAGATGTATTTTTTCCTGTATCATGACTGAAATGACATTGCAAAATTTATGCTGCTTTTTTTTTTTTAATTGGTTCTCAAGATACAATTTGGACTTCCTTTTGTTGTTTTACACTCAGTCAAATATTATGTCAAGAGCATTTTTTCATACATTTGCATGATACTCGTCTACAGATGGGGGGACGATTTAGTAAAACTGGCTTTTAAAATAGGTCATTGTCACTAAAAAACTTCCACCTGAAGTGTGTTTAGGCTTGTCATAGCAGGATTTCAGCCACTAGTTCTTACATTTTTCAGCATGATACTGACAGTGTTTGTTAGCTGTGTCCTTGCCTTTCAGCTTTGATAATATCATAGTGTGCCAGTGGATTTATTTTTTTCCTTTGCAAAAATAAGAGATTTTCTGAACTGCAAACTCTGCTTATTTCTGTATCTCATCATTACAGCTCTTGATACAGCTTTAGCTCTTTTTTAAACTGTGTGTGTTAACTTCATGTATGTTCCAGGTCTAAATTTGTTAAATCAAACCCTTTAGGCAACTGTTAAGGCATCTATCTATTTCTGCTACTTCACTACTATGTTTTTACTGATATGTGAAAAACTACTGATAGAAATACAAGCACCAACTTAAGACTGTACATGGCTATATTCTTAATTGCAATCTTCTTTGAAGAAGATGGTGTCAGGCATTGAGCCATAACATTATAAACTGCCATCGCTTCCATCTGTGTAGCAAATCTTTTTCTTGTACAGTTCAATTCCAAATTCTCCTGCTGAAAATCCACATTTGCTTTCACAGGCATGACAGATAAAAGGGAAATTAACTTTTATTTTGAAACAGTAACCTGCTCTTTTCCTCCTGTCCTTGTTGCTAACATGATTTCCAGCACTGATTATCAAAAGAGAGCATTTGTATACAGATAGTCAAACATAAGATTGATATTATCTCAACCTGTATACTTTTTTTGTGTGTACATAAATGCAAAATCTTACTGAGATAGAGACTGTCTTTAAAAAGATTTTAAATACCAAATAATTGTATTTCTAACTTTTTGCCAAAGATTAAAAGGGCGTTTGTTTGCTTTTCTTAAACACTTGCTTTCATTTCATAGCAACAAGACGTCAGGGCCCTGAGGGCACTAAAATGCTTTAATTGCCCTGCCTAGCCTCACCGGGGACCTTTACCCACTCCCTCTGCCCATCCTGCCAGTGGCTTCATTTAAGTTCAGACCTACCCTCAGCTCCACTGTAGATCGAGTTATTTTCTGCTGGTCTTGAGCCTTGGGTGGATTTGACTAATTTCTTTGCCTAATGAACACTACAAAAAGCACTGAACGTACTTTTTTTTTTTATTACTTTTTTGGGAGGGGAAGGTATTTTTGTAGGATATGAAAGAGGGTAATTGATATCAAAAGTTTTTGGAGGAAAGATACAATTTTATCTTTTTGTTTAATCTTTTGGCTTAATAACTTGTAACTTTTGTCTTCTGCTCTGGTTTTAGTGTATTGTCCTGAAGCCTTTATGTTTGAAGTTGCTAGATGGAAGCACCTTTCTCTGGTGATTGTCCCTGAAAACCTTCTTAACTTAAAACAAATTAACAAAACATCACAGCAACTTTGCTTTTCTCACCTCCTAAAATGCTGCTAGACTTGGTTAGCAGTATAGTAATTATTAGCTAATCTCTCCTCTAAAATCCTGTGGGAGTTTATAGCTGGATTTCTCAGCTGTAGCCAAGTGACGCAGCCAGAAGAAATAAACCTTGTACAGCTCCATATTAACTCATATAGCTTTTGAAAAGTAGGATACTTGGACACGTCCTGGTTTCGACTGGGATAGAGTTAATTGTCTTTCTAGTAGCTGGTACAGTGCTGTGTTTTCAGTGCGGTATGAGAAGAATGTTGATAACACCCTGATGGTTTCAGCTGTTGCTCAGTCTTGTTTAGACTCAGTCAAGGACTTTTCAG
>JAVKLA010000047.1:20231845-20250325 GCA_034782735.1 Sagittarius serpentarius | reverse complement strand
TTACAGAGACCATCTTCTCCACCAAAGTTCTTTAATGAATGTTTGAGACATTGGCTATAATTTGTCAGACCATCACACCACCCCGTGGCTCGAACAGTTGCTGAACTTTGATTCTCGTTCATATCATCTTCGTCTGTGGTGATTTTAATATAGCGGACAGTAGGAGGAGAGAGAGAGAGAGCTGAGGATAGTAAGCAGCTCATCATATATCTTACTATGGCAAGGCTGCTATTAAACATATAAATCCAATTAATATCATAAGCCCAACATTTACAAGCCATTTTCCCCATCCCGTCAGTCCCAAGGATCCCAAAATGGAATGTAGCCATGAGTTTGGACTCCAGCCATCAAACCAGTCAGCTGGTTGCATTGCATGGAAGAGCTCCCCGGTCTAGTCGGCAATCTCCTTCATCCCGGATCGTGCTTCTTCAGTGGAGGTTGTGTAGTTATGAATGGTAATACAGTATTCGGATTCAGTCAAGTTTAACATACCACACACACCTTGTGCTTTTAACAATAACATATCTAGGGCTAAATGATTCTGTAACGCCATTTTTGATACTTGTTGCACTTGCAGATTTAGTTCCCCAAAGGCATATCAGGTCCAATTACTTTATACATGTACTTGCCAGGTTAGGTTTTCTAGCACCCATTGGTGCCAAATAATATACCCAGATGGTGCAAAGAGTACTTCTAACTCTAATGATACTTTCTGCCCCCAGGTACAATAAACAGGCTTTTGAATGTTTTGAATCCACTCTTGGGTGCTACTTGGGTCATCAAGTTGTCATTTTTTTTCTTCCAATAGGTGGTGAATATTCAAAAATTTGCCTGGTGCACATAAGCAGAAATTCCAAAACCACACCACAATCCAGCCTGTTTGACAATGTTCAAGTGTGAGTACATTTTCCCAACTGAGCACCCCCAGACAGTCTCCTCAGGTCAGCATACAAAGTGTTTTGACAAGTAGCTGCGTCTCCCTGGGCTATTTGATTATCGTTTCCCACCTTTTGTCTTGGGAAGTGGTTAATGGGTATTCCACATTTTAGCCAGATAGTAACGTTACTGGGGATCTGATAGCATTGGCTATCTTGGTTTCAGTATCCAAAATTAGGATATTCCCAACAGGTGCACATATCTCGAATTAAAGTTCTAGCTTCCAAACAGACCCATGTTTCAATGAGATTGCCAGCACCTGTGGTACAGTCTATAATGTGGGTACAGTTTAACAAATGGGCATTATTGGGGTTGGGCGTGTCCACAAGTTCTTTCTTTAATAAGTGAAGAGGTTAGTTTTTTAACATGTGTTTCACTGACCATCCCCAACTGTGGGTGTTACTCATTACAAGATATTGTCCCTTCACGTCAGGTATGTGAATACACCAAGACAAATCCCATCTTACATTATATTGTAATTCAAAAGGGGTAATTTCCAGGGAAGTGGGCCAAAAGGGCACTAGATTACAAGATATATTGTGGTAGGAAGGGCAGCGTGTTATTCTCCACGAGGATGGAGAAGGTGGGTATCATCTGGAATAGGCTTCCTCGAATCCCGGAGGACATGGCAGGCTATAACGAATACAGATTTTGTGACTGACCTCCAATCTCCATCACTTACAAGTTTTATTTATTAAGTCAGGTCATGCTGTGTTTCAAGAGATTTCAAAGAAGGCTGCTTCATCTCACCACCATCTGCCAGAGGATGTATAATCACTTCAATATTGGTACTCAAATGAAGCATCTGCTAACCCTATAGTGCCATTGCTCATATTATGTTTTCCAGTATTGAGCCTCATTGGTATCAAACCGAATCTAATCCTCTGCTCGGCAGAAGCAGGAATCTGAACACAGATCCCCTGATCTGTTCTATTCCAGACATGCATGAATCCTTGTATCACTTTCCATGCTAAACTGGAGGCTCATTCTCCTTGTCCAGATGCACCAAAGGTAAGAAAGGCAAGGAGGAAGCAGCTCCAAACCATTTGTCCCTGTTATACCATAAGAATATTACAAACAAACCCAAACAAACAATACAGAAAATGAACCACTCATCAACCGAAAACATGAGTCCTGCAGTGGGCTTCTAATAACCTGCAAAATATATAGAAAGATAAACAATGATTAGAGGGATGAGACTGGAGGAGATGTCAAGCCCTGCTGCTAGTGGTTGGGATCCATCTGAGAGGCTGAGGTGCACCCTTTGAGATGCTTATGCTGTTTTTCTGGAACACACTAGTACAGGCCATGTGCACGTCACAGTTTTATAAAAAAGTAAGACTGTCTGGTTTTGTCCTTGTTTCTGCTAAGTTCTAACTGGTGCTCTCCCTAAGATCTGGACAGGTGTGTGTCTACCATCCTGACAGTGTTACTGTCCTACTAAAGACTGATTTCCAGGCTTTCAGCTCAACTTGCCTGACTTCTCACAATCACTCAGGAACATAACCTCTGGAGACATTGTGGGAGGAATTTGGTTACTGTCAGTGCTGAAAATGTCACTGCATGCCCTGAGGTATTTAACCACCAAGAAAGTGTAACTTTTTCTTTAGTAGCAGCTTTCACAAGATGCCATCTTTTGTAATTCTAGGCTGACTCAATGGTTGTAGTTGTCAAATGGTAGCAGCTGTGAACATAGATTCAAGAAAGTGATGGTGGAAAATCTAATGATACTGCCCTTGTAGTTGAGTTGAGGTTTGGTTAGCATAGGCAGCTGGCTGCATTGAGTCAGTCCATCTTGAGGGGTGAGGAACAGTCAACAATAATCTATATTCTCCCTTGCTAAAGTGTATTTTTATGCCTTGTATGAAATAAAGCTCTGCTACTGCATTGAGCAATTTGAACTGCGCTGTTTTTCTTTCCATGCTACACTTGCATAACAGCAAGTATAAAAGAAAAACAGTGGATACTTATCCTTAGTATTAAAGTTCACTGACATGGTATTTTTTGTTGTGACCCTAAGTTTTATTTATTTATTATTTTATTTTTATTTGACACTCTTTGTAGAAATTACTTTTGTTATTGAACTGTGACACTTTGTCTTCTTGAAGTAATCTTGACTCCATCCAACTCTGATGAATGAAATACCTCTTCATGCAGGAACCTTAACCTTTTTCTGGCAGCACAGAGTATTTGGAAATATGGCACTAAGCCAGCAGCTGAATTTGGCAACTACACAATGAATTTATCTTGCCTTTGAAGCACTGTCCCAGACTTAGCTGTCCGTGATTTTCACCAGCCTATTGTGTTTGCATGCAAGAGAGAAACCTGCATATCACAGAGCATCATAGTGAAGGCTGCATGCAGCAACATTGAACAACCAAAGAAAGCTCATCTGCCTGTGGCTGAACTTTTCAACCAGTTTTGTTTAAAGGAAGAAAACTGAAGTAGTGGTGGGGAAGTACACAAAGACCAAAATTATTTTTAATTTTTTAATCTTCATATTGGTTTGCTTAAATGCAGTAAGCTGAAAAAACCTCAATGATTGACTTCTGTTATACAATGGAATGAATGTCTTGACTACAACTACAAGCCCCATCATCTGCTTGTGCTAGCATGAACCTGGACAGTAACATAGCTTGCCTATCACGTGAAAGTAATTTCCATCTGTTTTATGATTCAAAATACTGTTTAAAGATACTGCAGCTTCCTGTTTTCATCAATTCATAACATTTCCTAATCTCTGCTTAGGGAAAAAATAGGAGGGTTTATAATGATGGGGCCTTTCTTAGGCACAAGAGATTCTCAATAATGTCTGGAGGACTGGAGTTGAATCCAGAAAATAGTTTTCCTTGATTGATATTCCCAAAATCATTAGAATGAAGAAGGGAATGGTATATTGTTTTTTTCATAGCATAATTGTCTGAAATAAAGCAAGTTTTTCCTGTTGAAGAAGGCTGAGGAGATTGGGACTTGCATTAAATCTGTTTCCACTGGAAATTGCTGTCATGCACATAGCCAGCAGTCCTGTGGAGCTGGGGAAAAAAAAAAAAAACCACAATGTTTTTCCATTAACAACAGAATTGAAACACTTTCTATATAACCTCACTAATAGTGAGTCCTCTGGAGAGTGCAGTCATAATTTTAATTAATCAAAAACTATGTTACTTGATCCTTATGACAAATTCTGCTGATTATCTAACACTTTGAAAATTCAGCCATTTTTCAAGAATCAGGTGAGGCTGAATGATACCCATCATTAATTAAATAACCTTCACCATCTTCTTTTTAGTTCAGGGTCCAAATTCTCTGATTTTTTTGATAACTTTATAGTTAACCTAACATAACATGCTTTTGATTGTGAATAGTTTCTAATTGGGAGAATTATTATCACAGTTCATGTTCAGAAGACTCAATGCTCTATGCTTTTGTTCCCTGCTGTTTTCAATTTTCTTTATATTCCATTCTCAGCTGGCTAGTTTACTGCCTAATATTATTATTCCAGATATGTTCTCTGCCTCCTTGAAATTATTTGAAAACCTTAAAACCCAAGCTCAAATTCAGTTTAGCTTAATAAGATACTCTGAAAACTGGCTGTTTGTGAACAGACCTGACCCTCCTGCCTTGAGTATGGTGGCAGCTGTCAGAGGCACAGAGGAAAGCCAGGGGCTTGTTACTGTTTCATATATGTGTTTTTAATTTAACAAAAGTCTGCCAGAGACTGAATTAAAATCATTGTTGTAACATGGCGCCTGCTCAAAACGCAAGTATTCTGCCATTTGTGTAGCTCAGTGATCCCAGGAGACTGTGAATTGCTAACAGAGCACACTGGGAGTAAAAGGCTTGCTTTTATACCTGTCTGAAGGAGGTCAGGTGGATGGCACCTCCTTACGTTGTGTTTAGTCTAGAAAGGTCTTTTCAACCACTAGAGAGCTAGAACTGGGAAAAAAGGTATTGCGTTCAGTTTTCTACTGATACTTACAGTGTTTATTCTACCTTGGGTTAGCTAGGCTTTCTTGTTAGACACTTTGCCTTCTGTCTAAACGAAAAGAAGAGTCTACCTCTTCTACAAAAAAAAAATCAGTGCTCTTCCTATTCTGAAAACAGCTTCCATTTTCACAGGTGTCTTTTGCTGTACCTGCAGGAACGTAAGGGCTAAACAATAAGGCTGAGTGCTGGTCTCCCTTATTTTAAACAGGAAGGTATTTAGCTGAGAAAACTTCGCAGTGCTAGGAAATCATGAAAGAGCAAAACTCTTCAGCTGTCTGACATTGCCAACTGTTGTGCAATCATGTTTAGGAGCATTTTGGAAGAGTCTTTTGCATGTTCGTGGCTTATCTGCTAAGGATAGCTGTCTTGCTGTTTATATATTAAGAGTAGTTGTATTCGTTCCCTGATGCAATGTGCCATAAGGCATGACCTTTAAAATAGTACTGCTTGGGTACCAAAAGATGTCTGGTTGCAGCAGCATGGAAATTTATGTATTGATTTACTCTTCCCTTTGGCCAGTGTTTTCTAATGAAAAAAATCTTATGAATAATGACAAACTAGCATCTAATTTCTCTTAGGGAGAAACCACTCTGAGTAGAGCAGCATTTCCATAATAGTGCACTGGAAAGCATTTGTCTTATAAATAAAATCCAAATGAACACATATGCATTCATCAACTGAGATATGTAAGACATAGTCTGGCAATGCTTCAGGACACAAGCAAGACTGGAAAATGATTAGCTCTTTTTTACACAGTAGAATTAACTATGCAAACAAAGGCTGTATTGTTTGGAGCTTCTGTTGTTTTGTAACCAGGTTTGTTGATGAAGAATCCTATAGGTGAAGGAATCTTAAAGAACAGAAACATCGATTAATCCTCTGGGATAATTTTTCACTTTCAGTTGAGTCTTGTGGAATATACAAGAAATGGCAAAGATGGACTAAAATTTTCTCCTGACACAAAACCATAATTGTAGAATCAAAATATTTTAATGTATACATTACATTACACCTATAAATTGTGCAAAAATTCTGGAAATTATGTGAGCTAAGCAAAACTTAGTTGCTTGCAAACTAATAAGGATTTAGCATGAAACAACAGAATGAATTGTTTAGTGGCTTCCATTTAAAAGAACTGTCAGAGAACTTAGGCTCACTGTTTAATTTGTTTTCCCTAAGTATAATGAGCTTTAACCTAATTCCAGGAATTTAATGTGGACTTTGTGCCCACTTTATTTAGGGTACACTGCTCAAAAAAGAAATAAAGTTTACATCATTTTGATTGAAATAGTTTCAATAGGCAGTTACTGTATGATGAGCTTTCTAGTGAAAATCCTTCATTTAAGACTATTTTTCTTCCAATGTGTTCTTCTATATCCAATAATTCTTATAATTTGTTTTCACAAAATTTGCCTCACTGGGAAAATTTTCCTGTACAAAGACTTGGCAAACTTTTTTTAGAATCTACTGCTTTCAACAGACTGTTTAAAAATATGCTATGAAGAAATTGAAGTTAAAGGAACATATGGAAAACTTTCTGATTTTTGCTAATGGCTCTTCTGTAAGTATTTCTTGCAATGGGAATTTTCACCATGTGGGTCTGTATAGTTAAAGTTAGGGACGATGTAAAAGATATATACTTCTTGCCCTTGCTCAGTACAACCGTAATGGTATCTTGCTTTTGTTTTATACCAGAAACACTGAACACATGGAGAAAAATGTTACCTGATTATAAATTTAAACACTTAGGCATTGTTTTTCTTCATTTTTGGGGAAAAAATGATTAAAATCAGAGAAACTTTCACAATATGCTACTTAAATGCTTTTGCAAAAAACCTGGAGGCTTGTGTTTTGGTTTTTCTTTTTTTTTTAATAAGCTTTAATTGCCACAGATTTCTTATGTTAAAAACCAGAAAAGAATGAAGTAGCTAGAGATATTTTACAAGATTAATTTTTTTGTGAAATATTACATTGGTAGGACGACAAATTTCTCTAGACTGGTCTTGATGTCAGAGTCCTATCTTTATCTTCTGACCATGGGAGAGAGTGTCAGCACCTGTTCTGTCAAGCAGGTTAAAGAAGTAACATTTTTAAAAGAATGCACCAACTGGCTGTAAATTCTCACATGTAAATTGATCCAGGTAGATGGGAAGACATGTATAATCTGTTTTACCATTTGGCAACAGCTGATTCTAGCCAATTAAGGGTGGATTTTATGAATCTGAAATGATACTCAGATTTTTGGGTAAAATACGTACCAGACAATATTTTTTTTTGTGAGTAAATTTCTATCCAGAGCACTGAATTCCATTTTGACAGGTCACTACACTGCCAAATCTGTATTTTCTTCAGTAGCTCCATTTCTTTTCCTGCATTTAACAGTTATTCCTCTTGGGAAAATGTGCTTTTGGAACAGCATTAGACTAAAAAACTGATATGTGAAGGCAGCTTATGGCCACCTGCTGCCAGGCAGCATTACACTAACTACAGCTTCTCATTTCCTGTCATGATCACTTGCATCTGTTTTCTTCCCATTTTGGAAACTGAGATTGCTCTGCATGACGAAATATATAGTAAACTGGTCAGCTCTGCCCCACATGGTCCTGTTTCTTACAACAAGCTGACAACTGTAAACCTTATTTTTACATTTCTTACTTAGAAAGGCTTTCCTTTCATGCTTTTCCACCCCACCTTCAGTCTCACTTTTCAATATTGAGAAGCACTTAAGTGCATTTTCAGAGTCTTTGGCATATACCACTCCTTGACTGAGAGGAGGATAGGGAATATATTCTAACCTGAGAACCACCTGGTGCTGGTCTCAATTCCCAGGAGTAAACGTTTGTGTCTACACTATAAATATTCTTGCATGAGTTGGAGCAGAACACTGGAACTATTGCTAAGCCTCCTCCTATGCCAGAGGTGGGGAAGGTTTCTAGCAAACTCAGTGTAGACTGGCCTTGAATAATAGTCTCTGCTATGACCAATAAAATAAATTAAGCTGCTCAACAAAGCTCTATTCCCACAAACTCCTGTATCTCTAAGAAGGCTCGTGCTCTCTTTTTATCTGTCTTATAGAAATCACATGAGCACATTGGTGCCCATGGGAGAACTCATGCTAAAAGAGCTTGCAAAGGTTCTTCTGTTGTTGTTTGCAGCAATGCTGAAAAATTGTACCTTCAATTCAGAACACTGCCTCCAATTCCCTCAAAGCTTGAAATATATGTATGTGTAAGCACAACTCTTCTCATAAGAACATGCTCCTTTTTAAGTGTCTAGTTTAGCCAATATCAAAAGAAAAGCAGCAATATGAAAGACAAGACAAAGTCAACAAAAGGCAGTTCTACTGCTAGTACTAATAGAAGAAGAAGAAAAGTACAAACAACAGAATTACAAATAATGGCATTTTGGCCACTGTTGTCAACAGTATTTACAATTCTCTGCGGGCTAGCATTTGCTATCCTGCTAAAACTTGCTAAAAATCAAGTAAATGTTTTATATCTTAGAGTGTGATGCGAAAAGGGTTCTGAAAACTTTGATCTGTTATATCATTGACACAGCTTATTTGAACACAGATTTACTCTGGAGATTAGATTTAATTTGATTTCATTGATATATTAATTTCTTTATCTTTACTGCTTACTGTAGTTTTTCTATGGTATTTGTTTTATTGTAGTAGCATGTAAACTTTTGGTCTTCCTAAAGAGGTAAAAAACAATTCTGCTTCACATCCTTATGGGGTTAGACCATCTGTTGGTACACAGTGGCAAAATGACTAGTGGTTGCTAGAGCATTAACTGGAATGCTAGACTATCTGTTGAGTGCTTTGCTGATCTGTCTTTGCTTAACTCTATTACTTAGATTCTTGTAGTATCTAGAAGCCCTAGTCATGGATCTAAGCCCTGTTACAACATTAGCAGCTGTGAAAACATCAGAATAAAGGTCATGTTTCTGTCTTGTACAGTCTCTAGCTACAAAAACGTTACTGTCTTAATGTGAAAACATACACTGTATTGCCATACATGAAATAATAGATGCTAATACAATATATTAGTACAACAAGCCCTGATTTTATCAGAAGGTTGAATGAGATGAACTTCAGTGGTTCACCTTATACTAAATTATTCTATGATTTAGAAAAGACTGTGTTCCCTTGTGGCTCCAATAAGGGCTTATTCTTAATAAAGATAGTTATTAAAGGCTCCATTCTGTTGCCTAAACATTGTTATATCTAAATTGCAACCAAGGCTAAAGGGCATAGTGCCAGATCAAATACAAGCAATTAGTATGTTTCCCTTCAATATTAAAATCATCTTACATACATAGCATCGGTGTTGCAGGATTCCAGACTGAACAGTTCTACGTGCTGTGTCTGAAATAATGTGCCAGGGCAACGAGATTGTTTTCTTATGAACTTAGATACACAGCTGGAAGACAACATTGCCATTGCTATCAGTTATGGGCAATCTTCTCAATTCTGGGTTTTGCAGTTCTATACATGGTATAAATATGTAACCTCTGCAATATTCCTGAGTGTCCTGGTTTCGGCTGGGATAGAGTTAATTGTCTTCCTAGTAGCTGATATAGGGCTGTGTTTTGTGTTTAGTATGAGAAGAATGTTGATCACACCCTGATGTTTTCAGTTGTTGCTAAGCCGTGTTCAGACTAAGTCAAGGACTTTTCAGCTTCTCCTGCCCAGCCAGCAAGAAGGCCGGAGGGGCACAGAAAAGTTGGGAGGGGACACAGCCAGGACAGCTGAGCCAAACTGGCCAAAGGGGTATTCCATACCATGGGACGTCATGCCCAGTATAGAAACTGAGGGGAGTTGGCCGGGGGAGGGGCTCTGCTCAGTCATCGGTTGGCGAGTTGTGAGCAATTGCATTGGGCATCCCTTGTTTTGTGTATTCCAATCCTTTTATTATTATTGTCACTTTATTATTGTTATTAGTGTCATTGTTAGCTTCTTCCTTTCTGTTCTATTAAACTGTTCTTATCTCAACCCACGAGCTTTACCTTTTTTCTGATTGTCTTCCCCATCCCGCTGGGTGGAGGGGGAAAGTGAGTGAGCGGCAGCGTGGTGCTGAGTTGCTGGCTGGGGTTAAACCATGACACTGGGAAATGCTAAAATAGAAGGTTCCCCTCTTTCCTTGTCTTTCAAGATACATAGTTTCTTTCAACTGATTATTCCTGTCTTTCTCAACACTCATCAGGATATGCCTTTCTAATAATGTAACTAATAGTTTCACCAGCACAGCGGTGTCACAAATACATCCTTGTTATGCCCTAAAACTAATTTCTTTGCAAGTTGCACTCCAGACTGACCAATCAAATTAGCCACGCACTTTAAACATTTATTCATACAAAGGGCATAGGCTAGGCCAGAATCAAGCTTATTATCTGATCTTGTGTGCAGGACTTTCAGTGCTGTAGGCTCAACTCTTATTAACTGTGTGTCCAGCCTTCTGCGTGTTCCATCACCTCCTTACGGACACAGATGTTTTCATGGCAGCCAGCTCCTGCTTTCTAGGCTCAGGACAGTTTAAGTCTCGTTCCATACAGAAAAGCAGATTTTTGTATTTTCCTTCAAATATAGATGTATCCTAGTCTTCATGTTGAAGTGCTGGGCTTCTGTTTCAGAGATATAAAGTAGTAGGAGACAAAGAACCAGACTGATATGGATGAAGCAGACTTCCATGTGATGGCCATACAGGGCTGGGGGACATTGCATTAGGGGAAAGCTGCTGATTCTCTCCTTCTATAGCATAAAACTGGTAGTGGAGTGCTGATCTCACAGTCCTGGTTATGGGGTGTCTTTCCTACAGGTAACCACATCTGCCTGCCTTGTCACCATAGTGAAATGTCTTTGTTTCTCTGACCAGTGGGAGTGATGTCTTCTCCGATGTTTATACCTTCTCTCCAGTTACTGCAATAGGTCCATGAATATGACCTGTGTATACTCTTGTGACTTACTTTGTTCCAACCTTGACTGACACTGAAATGCTTAAAATTGTATCATGCTCTGACTCTGAATCCTCCTGACTTTCAGAAGGATTTGTCAGCTACTAGACTTAATATAAGGGATTTAACCTACCAATACCTCTTTAAGATTTACTTCTGTTCTTGACGCAATGAGCTTAAAAGGGGAAACCCCATCATTGTCCTTCACAGGCTGCCATACAGCAGATGGAAAATTCATTCATGCTGGTTTTCTTTAAAGCTAGTAGCTGTTACATCTTGAAAGAAATGTTCTTTTTGACTTATTACAGAGAGTACTCGGCTCTTCTCAAACTGTTTTGTTAATTTTGTTATTATTGCTCAAAGAGTAGGTTTCATGTCATGTCCCTTGGTCTTCTTGTGTTAGGAAAGGACACAAAAATGGTGAGATCTCTTAGTAGTTACTTCTAATTCTCCTTCCTGTTTTAGAATATGCTAAAATATTGCTTTATAAACTTGATTCCAGTTTTTCTACATCTTCAGGGAAAGCCTTTATTCTCATATTCTGCCTTCTTTCACAGCGATCTCTTGATTATTATCTCTTGATTCATCTGCATGGTCTATCTCTTCTCCCCCTCCTCACCCACGCAATTTAATTTTATTGTGTTAGAGATCCTAATTCTACTCTTTAGTACATGTGTGTTTCCAGGTCAATCATTCTGTTCCCAGTTTCTTCAATGTCTGCCCTAATTTCATAGACCTCATTATCCATGAGGGTTTACATTCACTAGTCATCTGGCTAAACAGAGTACATTTAATAAGGTACCTCTCTTCTTTATCTTCAGCCTTTTACCCACAGACTTTACCTGGTACTGGAAATTAATTTTAGACAACTGAAGGGAATCTACTTGCACAGTCTTCTCATAACCAAATAAGATTACTTTAATGACAATAATTTGCCTTATTTTTGTTGTTGCTTCTGAAAGAAATACTTACTTATCAGGCAAATACTCCAGGGGATAATGATGACTCTAGGACAGGCAATACAGATTATTCCAATAAGACTGAAGCTCTAGTGGCTAGAGTTGCCATTTTAATCTCAACACATGCTCTTTCTTCCTTCCTTATGCCTTTCTGTCCCTCTGCCCCCCACCTAGTCTCTTTGTCAAGAAGTAATCTTGGAACAGTGCCTTCTTGTTGAAAGAGGCTGCTTAGTCTAAGCTGTCAAAAGGTGTATTTATTACAATGTTATGAAAGTTTTCAAAACACTATGAAATTCAAGCCATATCCTTTTATGTTACTAGTAGGATTCAGATCATTTTAATGGAGGAGTTATCAGACTTAAGTGGCTGTAATTTCCCTTTTATCCTTCTACTGCTTAGAAGGGCTTGGGAGAAGGAGTCTTTGTTTTCAAATCATTGCCCTTCACTGCCATGAACATTAGAAAACATAAAACTGTCAGTTCATGTAACCTAAAACTCAGTTTACTGAAATGCATATACAAGTCAACTAAACAGAAGACTATTCTTTCCCAAAGCAACTGCACATGCAAAACTAAAATCAGTGGGAAAGTTTAAGGCTATAACTCCTCTGAAAGTAAATAGATTTTTATAAAAATAAAACAAAGGTAATATTTAGATTAATGTATGGTCAGTATTATAGGAAACTCATGAACTCCTTAAATTGAAACACAGGGTTTCACAGAAGTAACTGAGGTGTTGAAATTGTCATTTCTCAGTGAATATTTGCAGCCTAAATGCCTGTTTGGTTAGGAACTATTTAAGTTCATATGAGCTCAGTTACAATAGAGTAAAATAACTGTCTAATTCCTATGTCCTATTATGTTGCTCAGATGTGAAAGTTAAATCTTACAACTCAAATAATACCTTTCTTTGTTATACACTGATAATGTCCAGCAAAGTGACTTTTGCTCAAAGAAGCTTTTGTGTAAATGCCTAGCAGGTGATGAGCAGCGCTGCCTCATTTGCAGAAAAGGGTGAACCGAATAGATGCGATAACAAAAGTGAAGCTGTACTAGCAACTGTCTGAAACAGTACTTGTCAATATCTGTAGGAGCTATTTACACTATTAATGTCTAGTCGCCCTATTTCATAGGTTGTGACAGCTTGAAACATCCAATGTTATAGAAGAGAATTTTTCCAACTCCAGTTATTCTGACTTTTTCAACAAAGTTTTTTTTTTTCCAAGTCAAAGTCCTGGCCTTCCAAAGGGAGAGTTTGCCTGTGGTATACCAGTTAGACACTCTTTTTCCCAGTCACTCTTACACTGGATCCTTAATTTCTGCTAGGCAGGTTTGCTGTCTTCTCTGTGAGGCTCTCAGACAAAGTCATCAAGTTTAAGGAAGAGCTGCGAGAACGACTAAACATGTCTTCAGCCCCAAGAATTCAACAGGTCCAAATTTAAAATTGTCTCCTGCCATCCTGTTATCTGTTCGTTAGTACTACAGGACCTCCTCCTCTACCTTGACACATTTCCATAAAGAAAGCCAACATACAGCTTTCATTAAGCACCCAAACACAATGAGTCATGAAATCAAATGAGCTAACTGTGGAACTGCTTTATAAAATGGATGGATGTCCATGGTTTGTGAACCCAGTTGTGCCAGCCCAGCCAATTATGCCTTTCTACTTCATCAAATTTCTGATTGTCTGTTGTAATTTTAGACAATACAAATTGCTTTGAGGAACTGTTACAAAGGACCAACTGATTAGTCAGATTAATTGATTCTAAGTGATCAGCTACTTTACTTCAAGATAGCTTAATCTGCTTCAAACTTGACAAATGACTGTTGAGTATGGCCATTTATTAGGAATGAAAATATCTTTATGGCTAAAAGTAATTATTAAAGCTTATGAAATAAAAAGCTTTAATTATTCCTATGGTTTAAAGTTCAACCCTGTTATCCTCTTAAAACTATCAAGGTGGGAGACATACATTACTGCTTTCCAGGCACTTCTGCTAGGGAAATTCCTTCAAGAGTTCACCAGTTTACTCTTTAATAACAGAGTACTAGCATTGAGATATTGGAATAAAGCATTCACTGAGTACAATTTTTCAGATGCATCTTGCTATGGCTGAATACCATTGTGATGGGTACTCTTTGGAAGCTGATTAAATTTGAAAAATAAGTAAAGATAATCTTTCAGCTGAAAACCATTACAATTTTTCTGTAAGACAGCTGTCACATGTTGATATACACAAATGTTAGCTTTACCATGAAATGAAAATATTTTGAATTCATGAGGTAAGTCTATAAACACTTTTATTTTTATCACATTTTAAAGACATAAACCAAGAATCTTTAATCTGTAAAGTTAGGTAATCCATGAATCAAGAGGAACTGTTATTAATTCCCTACGGTTTTTCCCCTATTATACCACCTGTTCTTACGCTGCACCAATATAGCATGCTCACTACAGCCATTTGTTATGTGCGAAGCTCTCAGCATTGCACAGTATTTCTTGCTCTACTGTCCGTTTTTTAAATGAATTGCAGCCTCTCCCACAGAAGTAGCAGACGCACATGAGCTGAGTGAGATGTGGCTGAAGACTTAGAGAGGCAAAGCATCTTTTGGAGCTATATTGATAGCATTCAGTCATGCGAATGTTTATACATTTAACAAAGTCATTAATGTAAGTGGATAAGAGAACATTGTGAAGTAGTTTTGCAAATACATCCCCATTCTCAATGTGACACATCGCAACCACAGCAGGAACAATTAGAGTGTTTTCTATCAAGTGTTTTTTTCATACCTTTATATTTAGTTTTACATACTGTACAAGTCAGTAAGAAACTTTATAGGAAGCCATTAGTGATTTTGTAGACGTTACTTGTTTTTATCATTACACTTTTTTGACGTTCCACTCCTTTCTGGTGGAGAAAACCTGCTGTTTTGTCAGTGTTCATAAGAAGTTTAGTCTGTAGAAACTTCTTTGGAATTACAGGTTTAATGCTATTTTTTTCTGACAACTTCTGTTTATAGAACATTCTGGATATTCCTCGTTTTCAGTCATCAAGTGAGCGTAGCTGTACGGTATGTAGTTCTCTTGATATTTCCCTTTGACCTAATGATGTACCACAACCTTAACTTCACACTTCATTGCTTGTTTATCTCCTACCATCACTTTATTGGATCATTTACACTAGTTTCTTTCTCACTTCTGTTATTTTCTTTTAGTATGAAAGATTTTGTTTTTTTAAGAAGAGCTCACTCAAAACTGTGAATTATATCTATGCATAAATGTGCATGCTGCATACTAACAGATTAACAGATGACAACTGGCTTTATACAGAACTAGGTGAGCTTAAAAAGCAATCTGTCAAATGCCAGCATGACAGTATGGTCCAAATTTTGAGATAGTGATTTGAGGATTATCATCTCAGAAGCTGTTCTCTGTCTTGCCATATCTCATTTTAAACATAGCACAGTCAAGCATGCTGTGACTGTTTCCCCTCAGAAGCCTGAGGATCTGAAATTGTATGAATGATTGCAGGAAGTAATCTGCTAGCAAGATGAAAACACTGAAGATAAAACTGAGTTTTCATCTACAGGTGATAGGCAACTGATTAATAAGCTAGTACACTGGCTTTGGTCAGTGGTCTTACATAAGCAAGGTGCCATTTCCTTACCTAGAAGATACATCAAAGGACCCTGTCAGAAAACTATCCCTGAACATCTGACAACATGAAGTCTAGGCTTCCTGTCATTTGCCTTTAAAAGAATAACAATAGCAATGGGACAATCTTTTAGTGATCCTGGATTGTTCTTTGTCAAAAAGCAAAAGGTGAACTGTTAAAAATGCAGCTCACACTAACCTTGCAATAAGTGTTTCAGAAATTCCACCTCCACATGACAATCCAAAACCCAGGAATGGATCTACCAGTTCAAGCTGGAACAGTGAAACCTGAAACCTGCAGAAGCAGTGACTATTGAGCAGTGTCTGTTCCAGTATTTTCCTTCTCCAGTATCCAGGCAAGATTATTACTTTTTATAGGACCTGTGAATGGATGTCTCCTCAACTCCACATACATTTTCCCTGCATAAAGGTAACATTACTGTTTCATGTCACTGCTCCTTGAGTAGGTAATCTGCCTGAAGTATGGCTGTTGGGGCTACTTCTTTTAGTCAGAAAGGATCCCTGCTCAACTTCATAAAACAGCCTCAGAGACATGAAGGGAATATGGTGGAAGGTACGTTTGCATACTACAATTGCTGCTTGTATAACTACAGTTGTATGCTGCATACTATTTTACTCTACAACCAGATGTCTCTGTCAGGCCATCAGTTTTACTTCTTTTGTTAACAGCATAGTTTCAGAGTCCTTTGGGTAACAGGCTAACTCATGGGCAATATGGAATTTGAAACTAATCATGGAAAAAAGGTGCTCATGAGCAGAAGGCTGTTGCGATTTGATGTTATGTTCAGTCTCAGCCCTGCTACCACCAACCAAAAGGCATACTAACCAGAAACACTGTCAATTTTTCTTGATTTTTCACTGTCTCACCTTTTTTTCCACCCTTCTTGGGAAACCTCTGATTCTTGCAGAGCCAGGGGTACAGGTGTTTTGTACAATCTGGAGGGCACGGCACCACTGGCCAAGCCACTGACATCTCCCACGTGCGTTGGCCCTATGTGACCCACTGTGGGAGACCTAGAAGGCATTACAGAGGCTATATGGTGTGCTCTTCCAGAAGTTATCTGGGTGTGTCACGTGCGTATGGTCCTATCCATGCCAGATATGATGACACTACATGGATTTTTTCATAGTAAATGCCTGCCTTTGAGTTGCATCACTTGTAGATAGGATGACTTGAAGTGTCTTGTTGCTTTTAATCACCTCTTTCCCTGAACAGCCCTGTCCCACTGCATGCAGCTGCTGCCTAACCATGTGTCCCTAAGCTGAATCACTGTGCATGTGTTTTAGGAAAAGAACTGTATAAAACCTGCCAATGAGCAAATGGGCAAAGCTGCTTTGAAACTCAGTTGCTCAGAAACACAGACATCTTCTTAGGAAATGAATGTAGACTGAATGTAGACACTTGGAATCAGTTATCGGATATCCTTAAGGTCTTGCTTCAAAGTAAGTTTGTTGGTTTGTAATCAGATAATATTTTTGTCGCGCCTTCATTCCTTAATTGTTGCTTGGAACAGTTCTTGGGTGAACCAACTTAGGGGAAAATCTTTAAGAATTTATTTGAAATTATTTTTCTTTCTGTATATTCTAAATTTATTGCATTTTAGAAACAATTTGTATTAAATTAAAATGTTTGAATAATTTGTGGTGGCAGAATGAGACATTTAGAATCACTTGAAATGAACTGTTTTTAGAAATGAAATTAAGGGAAGCAGTGAGTACACTTAAAAAAGTGTCCATCATGATTCTGAGGAAGTACAATGTTGTGCAGTTCTTAATAATGTGACATTTGGTTCTTGTTGAAAAGATTTCCTGATAGTTCTGTTAATATCACTCTATGTTCTAAATTCCATGATTTATCCCCTTCCTGCTTTTAAACTGAGTAAAAACAAAGATCTCTAACACAGAAATAATAAAAAAGAAGAAAGGCTGATTTTTTTTCCCGTTGTTCTTTGGTGGGTTAAGCACATCACGTTCCTTACAAAGAGGAGGATGAGGAAGGTTGAAGCATGCTTAACATGTTAACTTTTGCAGCTGTTGTGAATGTATGGTGTTAGAGAAAATACATCTGGAAATTTTTTAAACCAAACCAACAAGCAGAACAGTCTTTCAGTATATTAAGTTCAAGAATGCAGTATATGGGGCAGCAAGTGCAGTACAGGGACAGTGTGAAAAGTTTTACCAAGCACTCTTTTCTGACCACCGTTAAAAATAAAGACACTTTCCTCCAAAGTTGAGCAATATGTGCAAAATGAAGCTTGTAGCAGCTGCGGCATGTATTTAAGCAAATGGAAGAGACCAAGGATGGATTTGGGGGACTGGTGAAAAGTTTTAGGAGCTATGAGTGGGGCTGGAGTTTCACTGTCCTTCCCAGAGTTTTTCATGACTACATTCCCTCTGTCTGCTAGAGGAGATCCCCGAGACTTTTTCTTTCCAGGACATAAAAAGTACTGTGGGCGAGTGTACCAATTTTGAGGTCTTCTTTCAATGAACTAGCACATAAATGCAGCAACATAGCTCAGGAAACAGCTTCAGATCTTGTCCCTTTGACGTGCGGAAAACGGACTCCACAATCTGTAAGATTGTAAAGTAGATATGTTTATTCAGCGCTGGGCGGCACAGGAGGTAGTCCCACCAAAGTCGTGCGCACCCGGTGCGGCAACTTGCTTCAAATTTATACAGTCATGTGTTACATACACATAAAATTTCTCACTATGCCTGTACATATGCATGACCTATCCCCGCTTCATATTAAAATTAGTTCCAAGGAGTCATTTTCATAAGCTCCTCCTGATTGCGCTTGCGCGGTGCCTCCGTGTGGTGGTTGTTGGGGGTCATAAAGGTGGAGGCTGATGGCTCTTCTTCATCACCGCAAGTAACCTTTTGCTCTTCCACAGACTCAGTTACTCCTTGGCTCTCGTCCAAACCGCAGGGTCGGTTTTAGCTGATTCCTAAGGCAAGTCCTTGGTTC
>JAVKLA010000047.1:20213253-20223937 GCA_034782735.1 Sagittarius serpentarius | reverse complement strand
GAGGGACCCCAGGCTGGAGCAGGGGAAGAGTGTGAGGAGTCCTGCCCCTGAGGAGGAAGGAGCAGCAGAGACAATGTATGACGAACTGACTGCAACCCCCATTCCCCATCCCCCTATGTTGCTTGGGGTAGGGAATTTGGGAGTGAAGCTGTGCCTGGGAAGAAGTGTAGTTGGGGGGAAGGTGTTTTAAGATTTGGTTTTATTTCTCATTACCCTACTCTGGTTTGATTGATAATAAATTGTTCATTTTCCCCAGGCTGAGTCTGTTTTGCCCGTGACAGTAATTGGTTGAGTGAGGACAGCCTTATGTCAACCCAAGAACCTTTTGTTGTATTTTCTCTCCCCTGTCCAGCTGAGGAGGGGAGTGATAGAGCGGCTTTGGTGAGCACCTGGCATCCAGCCAGGGTCAACCCACCACAGGTTAGCATGAGTCTTTAATATCAACTGAATTATGGGTAGGTATTAAGAGGCCAGAGATGCTGAGAATCACTCTTTGAATTCCAGTATACTTGCTTATACCTTGCCAAGAGTCTCTAGTCCAGACCAAAATGTCAGCAAATATAACAGTTGAGAGTTATCCAAATGGACTGCAGTTAAAATACTGGTCAGACTGCAGAACTGTAAATAGTGGATCTATAGGTAGATTAAATATGGAATTAATGGAGGAATAATCTGACTTTTATTCATCTGTATAAATGGTGTTGCTCTACGTGTCTCTGGTGGTGTCACACACTTGTAACTCCTCATCCTCCTGGGGATAACTGAGCATGCAATTCTTCTGATTGGGACCGTGGTTCCAGGAAGACTAATGGTTATTTGAAGGGGCAGGCAGCTAGCACAGAACCATAGCTGTGCCTTAACAAAAAAAACCCAATGCATCTTATTCAGGTGCCTGACATTACAACATCTTCACCACTGCAGTGCATCTCCTGCCAATTCATATTTCATCTGTGTTTCAGAAGGAGGTTACTGTCAGCCCAGACTGGTGGTGGCCCTGACTTGCACATTGAGAAAGATGGTAGCACACGAGTCTGGTCTGGAGGAGGTTGATGTCACCGTCCCTCTGTGCTGAGGCAGTCCCTGGTGAAATGGGTTCACTGGTGAATCTCAGGAAAATTGTTTTTAACCGTATGGGGCAGGAATAAACCAGGCAGCAGGAATAGGAGTAAAGCAACAAGAGCTTGCAAGCTCCCCTCCAGCCTTTGCTTGCTTTTCCATCTGTGATGCCACCCTGTGTTCTGACCCAGCTCTCCCTTTGACTAAGCAACTGTGCATGCCCTGTCGATGTTCCTCTACTTATCCTTATACCACACTACAGATACGCCTCATTCCTAGTGCCCTATGGTCCCTCTCTACAGCTAACAGTATAAGATAATAATAAAATAATCCAGCCTTCCCAAGTACATCACTCTTTTTCTATTTGCTATTCCTAACCCCAAAATAAGGCTGAGCATGCCCATGGCTGAAATTTTTACATCAATGGGCAAGCACTATTTTCACCCAGGAGACCCTATTCCACCTGCATCTTTTCAGTGGCATAATTCAATCCAGCTAAACATGGACAGGATTGGCATTGCTCATGCAATGCTGAGGCTGCACATACTGTGTCTGCATGTGATTCATTAGAAGAGAAAGGTAGATGCTGTTGAAACTGTAGCTGGAGCACAGATGCCTCCAATCTAGTACTGAATCACTTTTGAAGACACTGGGATTCTACAGCAGCAATAGATGTTGAGCACAGAATTAAGCCTAAGTCTACCACTTTTTGCTCTACTGGTGGTCTCAGTTTGGGTTGAAGTATACTCTTTCTTGTATGACTTAGTAACCTTCTAGCACCTTCACGTTTTCTATGTAAGAGATCAGGTTGCAAGCAATACATGGCTCTAAAACCTCAGCATTACAGAATCAGCAGTTTCTCTTCTCCTTTAGAACAGGAATAACAGGTACAGGGCTCTGTGTCAGCTTGTATTCCTTGAAAGTTTAGGAGTTCCTTGAAAGATTAGATAGTCTATCTTCTTTAGGGTCCCCCTGGGATATTTTCATCTGCTCCTGGAGCTCACCACCTATACATTTCCATCATGTTTTCCTCCTTTTGCCTTAAAGAGTTTCTGAAAATGTGCCGTTCTCAGCAGGTCTTTATAATTTCATTCCCTGTAATGACATTCTATGTTCTCATCCTTCAATGCATTGCTTATACCTTCTCCAGAGGGAGCTGGCACTAGATAGAGCCTGTTTTAGCAGGGAAGCAAGCTTACTTTTATCCTTTTTTTATATAGCTGCTGACATTTCATATGTGCTTCTCTGTGGGCTTAATTGCTCCTTCCATTTGGCCCTGAAAAAAGTAGTTGGCCCACCCATTGGATTTAATGATGTCTGTGATTGCTTGTAAGTAAAGACTCTCTTGGTGGCAGTTATTAGCGCTATCAATGTGACAGGCTGTCATCCCCCATGTAGGCGTCAGTGTGTCTTACAGCAATCCAGAGTGGCTGCGTTCTGAACCCACCATACTGTCTTGCTCAGTGGGACCAGATTTCACAGCAAGTGCCTTGAAATTATCTAGCGACCCTAATTTTTTCAAATTCTCATCTTTACTTTCAAACCCTCTTTAAATTTTAATTCTGAGCTGGAAATACTATGGATAAGTAAATATCAGCAAATTTTATTTTTAGCTGAAATGTTCTGATATGATGCTGGATTTCACATCTTTGCTGTGCTCAGTGGAGTCAGTAACATGGGCTGCAGAATTTGTAATGATACTTACAAACCAGCTTAGAACTTTATTTGTAATGGCACTACCAAAAATGAAAGAGTTTGTAACTCACTAGGTTTTAGCTTTCACTTCCTGAGGTCTCAGATGTTGTGGTGTTTTCCATGCAGACAGAAGACAAGCCTAGTTCCCTCTACACATTGGCTGCAAGTTGGTCACTGACTCTGACTTTACCTCTGCTCTCTGGCTATGTGAAATGGTCAAAGGAACATACGTGGTGCCCTACTTTACCTCTTGGGGGAAAAGCTGAAGATAGTAGGGGGATATCCCAGCACAGCAAAAGGCAAAGCACAAGTCAGCTTCCTGTTTACACAGAAATGAAAAGTTACAGCTAAATGAAATGAAATGAAACGAAACTGTACTTCAGGATTCACAAGCTTTTTAGCTGAAGAGTTCTGATACCTAGTAAATAGCATGGGAGATGGCTAAACTTTCTAGAAGATCAGGGAAGGCACCTACTCTTCACTTGGATCATGTTTTTAGTTACATGCTTAAGCACTAATGTTGCACTCTTAATTATTATAAGGGAAAAACATAAATAGTTTTTACAGCAGAGGGAGGTCCTGACTGCATTAAATAATGAAATGTGTAGCCCACCTTTGCATTGCCATTTATTTCTCAGCTGTCACCTTGACGTGATGAGCACATAATACAAGGAGTTCCTACTCTAGATCTTATAATTGGACTAAATATGAGAAATTACATATATTTGTCTGTATCTTATATGAAATAAACTAATATTATTTTGCTGATGAAGTGTGTGTCTGGGAAAAATGTCTTGTCTAGACAAATAAAATGAGAACTTCAGAGATAAAACCTCATTTATGTACAGATTACAGGAAGAATTTTCACCATGTTAAAAGAGGCTGCGGTTTGTTGCAAACAGCATTGTATATTAACAGAATATGTACCTAAAAGGCATACTTGGTAGAAGATGTGAGATCTTGTTTAAGGAACTTACTTCTGTTCACTATAAACTGTTTTGGAAAAGTCCCCAGAAATAAAATAAAATGGATATCATAGCTTTTTTTTTAAAAAAAAATAGTTCAAACACCTACCTGTTGTCACAAACTTTTATTTCCTGAAATCCTCCTATTGTAAGCATTACTTTAAATAGAATTCTGTGGTCATTTAGAAACACATTTTATTTAAGCTAGCTTTACTTTTGTGTCTCTCTCATGACTTTTGTACTTGCTGGCATTACTACAGTCTAGGGAAAATCTGAACTTTTTCCCTCTGACTATTTGAAGTTCTGACAATAAGCCTAATCCTACTTAGAATCTAATTGCTATCACAGTCCTTGCTTACAGGGGAAATTTTGCTTCTGGCTACTCAATATCTTTGCTCTTTTGTAGTTTTTAAATGACTGTGGTTTTTGTGTTGTGTTAGATGTGTGTCGTTCTGATTGGGTGGTATATTTACCAGTAATAGCATTTTTATTGTTCCATGAAGCATTTACAATTGTACTTCTTTCAAAAAGAAACACTCCTTTTATTTTTCTGAAATCCTCGTATTGTCTGACAATTTCCATGCAGTTGATTCTGAAAGGCAGGAACAATAGCAGTGCATGCTTCATAATTTTTAGCTGAAACGAAATCATTGTGGTTGAGAAAAGTAATGAAATTCACTCCTTTCATGGTCATCTGTGAATACTCTCAATTTCCCTGTGAGGATATAATGCTTCCTTTGAATATTAATACCCAGCTGATTTCTGTTATGCAGTTTTTGATTCAGATCCCTGAAGTAACTTGTTAAGCCAGCTAAGAAAACCCTGTGAAGGTGATAGTAGCATAAGCAAAGTTGAGGAAGCAAAAATTTTTTCCCACCTGTTTCTTTCCTGCATTGTTCGAATGTTTGGAGAAAATAATTGATTTCTGTTCTTGGGCATCAGGAACCTTTAAAGTCCCTGACCTTTCTACATCTCTCTCTCTTCTCACAGGTGCAGCACTGATGCTTCTCGCAGTATCCTGCGAAGGAAACAGTTCTGTGTCAGTGAATTAACATGACTGTTTACAAGCTCCATAACTATTCTGCATGTTAAACTTAATGAAGATTTAGCAAATACCACAGGGATCACTTGATGGATTATTGTGCTAAGCAGTAAACAGCATTTGACATGCTTTCAGGCAAAAAAGTAGACCTTTTTCTTTTCCCACCACAGCTGCAAATTTGCTGTGGCAACCCTAATCACCTCCACAGATTAACGTTGCTTTACCAGAGCTGTCCCCAGAGTCCATCTACTACTTAGGCAGATTATCTGCCAAGTCAGAGATCCAGTCTTTGCACTATGTCTTGCTGCTGTTGGTGATACAGATATGCAGTACTTCTGCCATGCTTATAGTACTCTGAAGAAGGCGGCAATTCATACTCGCAGTCTTTTCACATTGTGTTTTTGTAATTTTTTGTAATTTCTTGATCCTTGGTCATCTGAGGTTTTACTACCCACTGTACAGTTACTACCCACTGCATTATCCACTGCTACTACCCACTGTACATTAAGGAGTATATGGGAGTATCTGCTGACCTGATATAGCTTTTTTTATTCTGTTGTAACAGCTCCAGTGTTGGGCTTATCTGTGCTTTACCCTTAATATTTTTATGATCATTGCGTGTTTGTGTTTATATTTTTATGGGGTTTTGTTCCTTACTTATGTTTCCTGGTAGGAGCGAATCTTTTAATTAAATAGAAAAAATTATCCTCCCTGGCCCAAGTAGGAAGTTTTCAGGAGGTCACCCTGTTCTGGGAGAAGGGCTGTGCTAGAGACAGGTCATTGCAGCTCAGATGGCTGTGTCATTCAGGTTTGCCATCACCATAGCATGTGATTTTGCTCCCTCCACATGGGCAGCCTCACAGTGCTTAGCTTGGAGAATGACTCCTCTTCAGTCCCCCACCTCTCTTCTGTTTGCTTTGACACAGAAGATTCTACTCCAAATGTGGTGTGGGAAGGTAAAAGGAGAAATCATTGCTATTTCCCTATCTCCTGCTTAACCTCTTGCTTCCTGTTTTTTTCCCTGTACTTAGTCAACTTTTAGACAAAATTCCTGGTCCAGAGTTCCCTAGTCACATTATTCTAAAACTAATTTCTTACAGTATGTGCTTTTCTGCCTTCAAAATACTTATTTTCCTGTTGATTTTTCATTAATGCATAGAGAGAAATTGTCTCTCTTCATTGAGAGAAATTGTCATGGCAATGAAATTCTTTCTCAGTGGGAATTTTGGTATCAGCAGATCCAACATTTCATACTGGGGGATGGGTTAAGAGAAAGAGGTTAAAGCTTAAAAAGAACTGAAAAGAATCTGAGTCCATGTGAAGCTACTAGAAAGCACTGAAAGTTGCCAAATCTGCATGCTTTTATACCCAATGTTTTGGAATAGTGCTTTAAAATACAAAAGCTTTCTTGCATGTGGCTATCTTTTTCTGTGTGTATCTCAAAGTACTTCAAACATCATTTTACAGTGTAAACATTTTTGTTTGCTTGTTTGTTTGTTTTGTTTTGTTTTGTTTTGTTTTCATTCACAGAGACCTTCTTGAAAGTCTGTTTCTTGAACTGCTAAGAATTCAAACTGAAAATCCTGACCATCATATTAAGAAGAGATTCCTTCGCATCCTTATCTAATGTGTTTTAACTTTAACATGGTACCCATTGTCAACAAAGTGTGAGGTATCTTTCTTCTCTACAAATAACAGAAGTACAAACCCAGTAATATAATCTATATAGAGGGATATATATGCATGTGCATATAAACCCAACTGTCTTATTTCACCAAATCAGGAACTTTTGTTTTCTCTGGATATGATCTTTAGAATTTAAGTACATGATCATATTTAGTTTACCTGCATCTTTTGCAGAATGTCCAACAGTTTTGATTGAACTAATTTTAAAGAAAATATTGGTTCAATGCTATGGTTTGATGACCCATAGAATATAGGGTTCAGGTTATAAAACTTTCTAGGTATGACAGGATAATATTTTGAGACTGGAATATTATGAGTTTGTCTTGATCTCTCTAGGTTTGTAACACTGCTAACAGCTAAGATGTTATATGTCAATATTGGTGCACTTGTTTTTGTGGATCTTATCTCACGCAAGGATGATAGTGATGTAATTCTAGTATGGTTAATTCTGAGTCTCGCTGCTGTGAAATCAGACTCAGGCTCAGTTTTTGATCTCAGGCAATTTTTCTTAAGCATTTATCACAAAACCACTTTTTTCTTGTGTGGTATTTCCACCTTTTCTCTGGCACAAACTAATGTATATATTACATGGTTGTCTGTTCTTAAATATTATTAATAGCTGTTTATCAACTGCTAAAAGCTGCATGCTGAGCCATAAATAAAATCCTGGCACATTATTATTGCTGTAAAGAAATAAGCAGCTGGAAACCATAAACTAATGTTTTTAGTGAAAAATAACTGCTTTCTGGTTTACTGTACATTACTACAAGAAGCTTTGTGTAGCTTTATTCATTTGAAAATAAACACCCTACTCTGAGCAACTCTGATTCTGTAGATACAAATGATCTCTCTTTCTATAAAATTATTTCCAGTTGCTTCTTCATATTATTTTCTACTAAATGGTTTTGTGGCAGCTAGGGCTAGTTTGTCCTTGGATGCTCAGTAATTTGGGGGTAAAAATCTCTCCTTATTACTTTGGTCAGCAGAATGAAGGCTGGCACTTCGTAGAAGTGTGATATTTCCTGTGAGCAAAGGAGTGGAGTAATGCATGAGATGGAAAAGGGCTAAAGCTCATCTCCTGTCTCCCTTTCTGGCTGGCAAAAGTAACACTCTGGGCATGCAGGTGCAAGGTGAGAAAGAAAGGGTTGGCTGTGCACCACCCAGAAGTGTGAAATAACCTATTTCCTTTTTTTCCCAGGCAACTGGAGGAAAGATATGCCCTTCTCAGAGCTACCAAACTCTTTGGTATCTTCTGGTAGGCATGTCGAAAAATATGGTACTTTTCTATTTTTCTACTTGAACTGCCTACTAGAAAAGTCTAACCTACAGTTAACTTGATATTTATTTCTCAAGTTGATACTTATTCTGGTTTTGTGATTGGATTGCTAGTGTTGGAATAAGAATGTAGGATAAGGAGGCTTTTTTGCAATTTTTTTCTGTGGCAACTTCTCAAGACTCTGATGTTCAACACAATTAGATGTGCAGCATGAGAGATGCTCCTTGGGGAAGGCGTTTCTGCAAACCTGAGAAACAGTGCAGAAGGTGCACTTACCCAGATATGCTTTCAGAGAGTAAATCGACAATTTGTTTTTCCTAGGAGCTCCATTTCATTGCTAGTGGCATTTCCACTACCTGGATTATTCAACATCTGCTCACTGGAGTACTAATGGGAATGGCAGCCCCACAGTCCTCTGTTCAGCGTGGCTTGTGGCCTGAGCTCAGTAGATTGCTTTGCTTTGAAACAAACAGCAGCAATCTTGAGCTGTAGCGTGGTGTTTTGACTCCAGCAAATATGGCCTTTCAAGGTTACTTCTCACTGCTAAGCCTCTTAGAAGAATCGTCTGCTTAGGTGAAATCTCAGAAGGTTAAAAAACCCCATACGTATTGGAGTTTCACTGTTGGGTATTGTAAGTGAATTCAGAAAATTGTTTTAATAATAAGGGTTTGTATGATTTATTTCCTTATGTTTCTAAGAAGTCTTCAGCCGCGAAGTTCTGATGGGGTGTTATGCCATAAATCTGATTGAAACAATAGCTCTATTTATCTTCATTTGAATTTTAAATGATTGCTTTCCAAGCAAAGTTCTTCAGTGTTACCTTCCACCCCCCAAGAAGATGCTGTTATTTCACTCACATCTTGTATAATACATACCACTTATCGCTGCACCCTTAACAGGCCTTTCCATGAGCCATGGCCAGCGCCCCACATCAGTGTCATCTGGTGTGTTCAGCACCAATCTGCCCTGCTCCCACGTGTTGCCCTGTAATCTGGTACCCCCAGTGCTAGTAACAGGCCATGAGTTTCATACTGAGTTTGCACGGCCTCAGGACTGAAGGTTGCCACGTCCGCTCTGCCTGAACCTTTCTCTGAACTGTCTGCAGTTTTGGTTTACGCGGTTTTGCTGCAACAGCAATCTTCTAATCGGCCAGGTGTCTATGGCTAATTTGTTTCACCGTTGCTTGTCTTCATATGGCACCGCCATGGTTTTGTGACTATTAACAGTGATGCAGTGCTGAGATGTACAGGCCTGGTGTAATGGCAGAGCCCTTGAAGTGGGGGCAGAGGATGCTGCGCAGGGGAGCGCACACATGGGGTGGTGGAGTTGGCACCGGGGACCACACATTTTGTAAAAAATGACAAAGGGTCAGCTTAAAGAAACACAGACCTGGACAAAACTGGTTTGGGGGCTAGGAAAGAGAAGTAGCAAAGAGAACAAAGTAATAGTAATGTAACCTGACATGTGAAAGGCACTATATACACTAAATTTAGATGTAACATGGAGCTGCAGGTCAATAGGGAGAGAGCAAGGTGTGAAAGCATAAAGCATCTTAGCAAACACGTAGAAAGGAACCCATGTGGATCCCAGAACAGGGAAGAAATCATCAGCATGAACATGAAATTCCTCCCCGTGTAGGACTCCAGGTGCCAACAACCCACCATGACACCACTTCCAACACTAGAATTAAACCACCAACCTTAGCACACAGAGGGGTAGAATCTAACTATGCATATTGCAATTTTAACTGTATTGTTATATTATACTATACTATATTATATTCTGTATTATATAATTTTTATTTTATATTGCATTACATTGCATCATATCAATCATATCATAATATTGTGGTTATTATTTTTGTTGTTATTGTATTATTACCATTGTTATTATTGTTGCTGGTATTATTAGTAGTATTTTTTTTTTAAATTAACCTTTTTCTGCATGGACATTTTCTTTCTCTTTCTTTAATAATTAGATTGGATTGGACAGTTAAGATTTCTGCCACTGGGGCAGGTCCATTCCCTGGTTTGTGATGCAGCACAGGTTTCATGGCTGGGCAGATGGATGCCAAAAGGGAGGGCATGAAAATTGTTGGTCAGATATCCATTCCTTAACACATCATCTGGCTTGGTGAGATGTGGCAGACTTTCCATGGCACAAGAGTTAATCCAGAGTCTAGTGTGGAGTATCAGATTTATGCCATGTATATAAGGCAGTACAAAAGAAATAAAGAAACTGTGATGAGTTTAGGCCAGTTTAAGGCACTTATGTCCAGCTGGATCCCACTCAAATTCATGAGAAGTCAAAACTAAGCTGATAATCCATTATCAAACATCTTCCTTCTGCTATACATCTTCGGTAATGATTGCCACCCTACTTGTATTATTTTCCTCTCCAGCACAGAAAATTAGGTTTGTTTCAATCTTATTTAGCAGCAGATAAAGTTTGGTTTTTTTTAATTTTTAAAAGAAATCTGTAGTCTATGCTGTAAAATCAATCTGCACTAAAATGGCAACCTCTGAACACCAATCTCTGTTTTCTGTCAGTGGTGCCCGAAGTAGACCAGAACATTACTGCTCATCAAAAAGTTTGGCTTGCTTTTTCTTTTAGTACCCTGCTAAAGCTGATGTGACTGTGATTGAAACAATGACAAGCAATTTGCAGCTTTTTCAAAAGCAAAAAAAAGTGAAATCCTAATATATTGTTGGGCAAAAAATAAAACTTAAAGAAAAATAAAGCTGTAGTAATGGATGAACACTGACGAAATACTAAGAAAAGAAAAGAAGAAAAGAAAAGAGAAAAGAAAAGAAAAGAAAAGAATAGAAAAGAAAAGAAAAGAAAAGAAAAAAGAAAAGCGAAAAGAAAAGAAAAGAAAAGAAAAGAAAAGAGAAAAAAAGAAAAGAAAAGAAAAGAAAAGAAAAGAAAAGAAAAGAAAAGAAAAGAAAAGAAAAGAAAAGAAAA